>CAWUFW010025229.1:0-48125 GCA_963921515.1 Calotriton arnoldi
GCTCGAAACAGGACAGAGGACATGGGAGTAAGCTCCCCCTGTCCTGACCCTCCCCTGGGAGGGTACCCTGAATCTGTCCAACCCTCTGCCGTGGGTACAAAAGGGCTTACCTGGCTGTAGGACCCTAGATTTGACTCGGACAAGATTCTGATCAAGAAACCACTGACCTTCGACTGGGCTCGACTTTGTCTCCCTCTCTGTCCAAAGCATCGTCTGTGCCAGTGCACCATACAGGCTCTGTTCAGGACCTGTGGAGCATCAAGGACAACTGAAGTATCTCCCTTGGGGTGAAGGAGTCACTCCCCTGTGCTTGCAGGCACCGTAACGCAACTGACTGGTCTGCTGATCCTGAGCTCTTGCTGACTCCGAAAGCCCCAGCAACACAGGAGGTGGGTTCCTACATTTTTTGAGGTTGTGCTGCCCTCTCACCAAGTTTGAGGCCAGTATCCCTCGTGGGGACTGCATAACCCGAACCCCTGTGCACTGCGTACTTTTCCAAGTGCATATACTTGTTGGTCTTCCCTAACTTTGTGCATTGGGCTGTCGATAGCCCCAACCTCTGCGCACATTTCATACAAAGGACTTTGGCCTCCTTGCACTCTGTACCCTGCAAGCTGTTGTTTTGTGAAACTGCTAGAGGTCCCCTTGCGACTCCTGTGCCTTTGGCCTATGGGTCCATTTGAGGGACAACACTGATTTTCTTGGGCTCCCCTGGTTGCTCCAGGCCTGCCCTGACTCCCCTTGCTGTGGTGAGTCTCCTGGTCCTTGCTGGTCCAGACCGTAACCTTCCTCGACCTTCATCTTGGGTTGCCGCTGCCAAGGCTTGGGTGCTCCTGCCGGACACCGACCCCTCAGCACTCGACATCCTTTGTGGGACAGCTCACATCCAGTTCCCGGTTATCTTCGACGTCTCCTGGTTCCTGCAGCTGAAGAGTCAAGGTCTCCTTCTTCACACCTGAAGCACCCGACATCAGTGGGCATTCGTCTACCGAGCCCCTGGTCACTCCTGAGTGACCCAGACTCTGTCCCCTCTGCTTTCAGGTTCCTTCCAACAAGAATCCACCTGTGGGTTCCACCGGACACTTTTCTTCTTTCCAGCAGTGGCATTTCTTTGAAGACTCCCTTTGAGAACGACGGCGGTTTCCGACGCCACTTCAGCCCTATGCACCCGGCTTCCCTGATATAGGTAACTCTGGTACTTCGGTATCCATGGGTGGGGTGGCTCTCCAACCTTCTATGTTCCAAAGGGTTTCCTCGTAATCCACTGGGAAGGGTCCTTAAACTGTAAAATTGCAACCACAACTCTCCCATTGAATTGTACGTAGCACGCGGTCGTGTTCTCACACTGCACCCATCCTCTGTGGGGTCCCTACTTACTCACCTTGGGTAGTTCCTTGGGGTCCCAGCAATTCTACACCCTCTAGAAACTGTCTTGACTCAAGTCGTAATTCTTATACCACTATTTTAGTATATGGTTTGGTCTCCCCCTGGAGCCCACTGTGTATTAGTGCTACTTACGATTGATTCTGTGCTACAGTATTGTGTGCTTCGTGTTTATCTGCGTGTAGCATATACTGTGAGGTATTTAAGGTGTGTTATAATAATATATATATTCTTATAACTACTGTGTGGTTCTCCTTTCATTTAACCAATACAATAAGGTTGCATTCTGGTAAAACTAGCTGCTTAACATTCCTTTAAGACTAAGCCTGAAGGCTGCTCTCCACAGCTACCACTTGGATAGCTTTCAAGGGTTATCTTTGACCTCTTACATCACCATAAGGGTTGTTTGGACTGGTGGAAGGTGCCCACTTTAATTAGTGGACATCATATACCAGGCCAACTTTTCACAATCTATACATTATTATGTACCTATTTGAGCCCTGAAAAAGCCCCCAGGCCAGCGAGGCACTAGGGGGTGAAACACGTGTTGGCTGTACGCCACAAGAAATCGATTGGAACAACTGAAAGAGAATAAATAAGCTTTACTCTCTTATCTACATATGTTACTCTCGAAGTCTGAACATATGGGAATGTATATGCAATAATGATGGTATTTCCAAACATTTTTGCTTAGTTTTAGAATTAATAGGGAGCACGGCAATTCCCACTTACATATTTTACCCAGGCAGAGTAGTTACAGGACGTTCCACTTGATCACTCCAGAGGCTCTTCAAACTGCTCTCAGCCTTCACCCTATTCCCCTTATTGGGTGCTTGGATGAGGATGTACCCGCCCTGGAGAATTGGCTTCTTTCTCGCACCTTAGAACTAGCACCTTACACGAGACGGAAGTCGAAAATCAATAGGCCTTCAGCCCCCTGGTTCACGGAGACACTTAGGAAAAGTAAAAGCGTCTGTAAACGCCTGGAAAGGCTGTGGCGCTCCAACTACAAGCCGACCGACAAAATTGTCTATAAACAGGCCCTTAAGGAGCACTACTTGGAGGTGCGTGAGGGGAAGAAGCTCTTCCTGGCTGCCAAAATTGAGCATGCCGGGAATAGAAGCAGAGAACTTTTCAATATTGTTAAAGACTTCTCCTCCCCTAAAGCTATTAGTAGCCTGTTTTCCCCCAGTGAGGAGTGGTCTAACCAGATGGCCTGTTTTTTCTATGATAAAATTAAGACTATCCAAGACTCGTTTGGAGTCCAAGATTCTGTAGGTGGAGGGGAGAGAGATCTGCCCTGCCCTAGTAGTTGCAGGGCCGGCCCCTCTCTTACTGAGTTCCCTCCTATGTCATTGGATAAATCCATGGTGCTCTTGAAGGCGCTGAAATCTGGCTCACCCGCAGATCCTTGCCCGGCCAAAACCATGGCAGCTATTGCGGAGGTAATTAATCCGGCAGTTAATGCAGTTCTGAATGCTGCCCTCCAGGCGGGGGAAATGCCGAAAAATTGGAAATCTGCAAAAATCCTTCCTCTCCTTAAAAAAACCGACGGCCGATCCCTCGGTGGCCAGTAACTATAGGCCGATATCCTTATTACCATGCCTCTCCAAAGTTCTGGAAAGCTATGTTAATGCGGTGACCACGGACTACGTGGAGGCTAACCATCTTCTCCACCCTAGTCAATCTGGCTTTAGAGCCAATTTCAGCACGGAGACTGCCCTTCTAGAAGTTGCAGAAACCATTAAAATCACTTTGGATAGGGGGGGCAGAGCGGCCCTGGTGCTGCTGGATCTCTCCGCGGCCTTCGATACCGTGCCCCACATTGGACTTGTACGCAGGCATCAAGAGGGGGGGATCGGAGGCACAGAGCTAAGATGGTTTAACTCTTTTCTGAATGACCGCCAGCAAACCATCTGGTCTCCGCCTTTCTCGGCACCCATTCCCCCTATGAATGTGGGAGTCCCTCAGGGCTCAATTCTCAGCCCCACATTATTCAATGTTTATCTGGCACCTTTGGCTCGACTCGCCGAGCGTTACGGGGCAAAGATAGTGTCATATGCTGATGACACGCAACTACTGTTTACCTGCGAGAAGAGCTCAGAATTCAACAGCAAGGAGATCAATATTTGCCTATCAGAGGTTTTCCACTGGCTCCAGAAACACCAACTGAAGTGCAATACTGAAAAATCTGAGATGATGTTCTTCGGCTCTCGGTCCTGTGACTTATGGCATCACTGGTGGCCGCCAGACATGTCCCCTCCCACCTCAGCTGTCCAGATTGTAAAAAACCTTGGCGTCAAATTTGACGACTCTCTCTCAATGAAGGCCCAGATTCAATCAGTGGCCGGGACCTGTTTTGGGATACTGAGGATGGTGAGAAACTTTCTCCCGTTACTTCCGGTTTCTCACAGGAAGACGATAGTCCAAGCTTTGGTGGTGTCGAGATTGGACTATGCCAATGCCTTGTATCTCGGCCTCCCTGAATTTCTACTCAGCCGCCTTCAGGTGATCCAGAATGTGGCGGACAGAGTTACTCTTTTGGCAGGACCGAGAACTCACTCTACTCCCCTCCTGGCCTCCCTGCATTGGCTACCCATTAGGAAACGGATCGCCTTTAAATCATTGGTATTGGTTTTTAAGGCTTTCCATAAAATAGGTGCCCCATATCTTGGGGACAGAATGCAGCACTATAGCCCGTGCCGTACTCTGAGGTCATCCGCCAAGTCACTGATCATCACACCCAGAATTCGGCTTTCTCGGAGAGGAGGTAGATCTTTTCAAGTGGTGGCTTCTCGCCTCTGGAACAGCCTGCCCCTCGCGCTGAGGCAATCCCAGGATCTCCTCACATTCAGAAGGAAACTTAAAACTTGGCTTTTCCAAAAGCAGCCTTAGGCCGAGGTACTTGAGCTCAGCTTTGCAGGTCGTTATTTGTCAGCGCCGGGACACTCCTGGGAGTAGCCGTGCGCTTAATAAATACCTGCTAACATAACATATTTAATGAGGATCCATAATCACTAACTGATTGTGAACAACGGAGGATCACAATCCTCCTTCTAAAAACTGGTTACTCTGTTCCCATGTTAACAAACTATTCGCATTCATGATCCCTCTGAAAGTAAATGCTTAAAAGGGGTATAAACAAAAGGAACACAGTAGCAATGTGAAAGGCACCAAAGAAGTATATCAGCACTAAAGGAGCAAAGTATCTCGTACTTCAAGGCAAGGGAGATCTGATTACCTTTCTGGCTTAATTTTAGGGGTATTTGTCCCACACAATGTGGCTATCTCAGTAATCAGTGATTATAGTGGTGCCGGGATGCCAGCTAGACACCCTGGTACCAGCTCACAGTAGTACATGGATGGAAGTTGCAGTTGCGAAGACGAATTGTAAGAGTCCACAGACTCAAAGGTACACTGGGCTTGCTCCCATTCTTCTTGAGTTCTCCTGCTCCAGCTAGTACACAACCCATACAGGTGCTACACCTATGCAAAAGTGCTTTCACATGGGGCATAAAAACAATAAAACTTGATGCAGGAAAGGATTGTACTCACTAGGATGATCCACCACTCAACTCGCCTCCAGTTCCAGAGGTTAGTTCTTGATGCCACCCTCATCTACTCTCTAATGAGTGGGAAGAGATGGGTTGTTGATGCTATGACCACGTCTCTGGACTCCTTGGACTGACCTGAGGAATCCAGGCAAGCAAGGTAAGCTGATGTGACTAGTAGAGGTTGAGTAGGAAATTCAGACATGGGGAACCAGACGTCAACTGAAAGGCCTATTGGGTAAATGTAGCCATCTGCTGTGTGTCTGAGAAAGAGATGTTGTTCCCATGTCCAGTGTGTAATACTCTATCGATGTTGCAGTCTGCAACCTAGAAACTTGACAAGGACAATGAACCCCTGATGGTATCCTCAAGAGGGTGTTACCTATGGACTTTGTATAGTCTAATATAGTGTTTTCCCAGGACGTCTTCAGAGATTCCTTCCTGACTTTGCTAGACTGCCTTGCTGAACCCCTTCTGCAGACTCTATACAGATTTTTCTGGTCGATTCTTTACAGCTACCTTCCCTGATTCCCACCTACCCGAGTGGACTTATTGAGGTTTAGACCTCAATGCATCCCTTTGATTTTTGCTTAAGTGTGGCTTAGGCTGATGCTTATTCCTGACCCATAGAATACTCCTGACCAAGCTTCTGGGATGCTCACATTTTGTTTTGCTTGATTTCCTTTAGTCCTATTCTGACTTCCTTCATGGAAATTCCCTGATTTGTGAGTTTCTTCATTACCTAACCATCCTCTGGACTTTGAAATCCTAGATTACTAATGTATAGGCGATAGAGTTTTAGATTATTTTCTGAGCATCAGATATTGATGATACTTTTCTGTATGGTAATCACAGAGCCCCTTGTTTGCTTAATACTAGTACGCTTCAATTTCTTCAGGAGACTGGGACTTCCAGTTGTTATTCTGCAACTTTACAGCATGGTTTTAAGAGTAGTGTATTTGAATTTGATTGTAAATTTGTAATACACCTTGTTGAACTTGGCTACCGATTCCTAGTCCTTATTGTCTAGCCAAATAGGTTGTTCTGTTAATTGAAATTTGATTGAATGTAAAGACTAACTCCCATCACCTCTCAGTCGGGTTTATAAGGTCCATAGGAGGCTCTATGGTAATCAAATGGGCCTGGAAAACGCTGTATCAAATCTGGTAGCAAGTCGGATGGTTTATCCACTGACATGAAGGGGTTAGGGGTTCCTATCTAGAAAGTGAAGAAGCCCAGTCCAAACCCCAAAAGCCCATGGTTCGCTCAAAGGATCGATGAAGATTGAGCGGTTAGGAAATGACTTGTAGCAGCGGAGGAGTGTGAGTATTAATAGGGCTGCGTGTTGCAGTTGCTTATGCTTTGATTGCGGTGTTTTGCAGTGGCTGCATGGTGTTATGCGGAGATGATTTAAGTTGATGTGTGAATGTGGCGCTTAATGCAGAGAAGTTGAAGTGGTTATCGGGTCCGCGTGGCCTAACATCCCAGGATGAAGGATGTAAAGTCAAGTTACAGTGTAAATGATACTGGGTGTAGTTGTCTGCTGTGTTGTGGTGCTTGTCGTGAGACATCGTCAAGAGCATTATTGAGATAGGGACTTTACTTTGTGTGATTGTGAGACGTGGTTGGTATACGTGGTCTCAGTGCACAGGGAGTAACTGTATCAATCCGAGTGAGATCCCGCTGGTTGAGGTTTCACTGGAAGTCAATGTTAGAATAGGTCAGAAAGTGTTGTTCCAAATTGCCTCTTGTGTGTATGAATAATCTTTAATCTCTTTAGAGGAGCAGACAAAGTTTGTTGTCGAAGTTGCTTGCATTGTTTTGTGCAAAATTGCTTAGAGAACGCTCTCGAGAAAAATTGTAAAGGAGAGTGAGCTGCTGAAAGGAGTGAGGTTGACGTCACGGTTTGCCACGCTGTTATAGAGTCACACTGGGCTTGGTTGAATATGTCATAAAGAGCTGCGCTGTTATTGGTTATAATCGCCGAACAAGACAATTGTGGGTGAACATTTATTTCCTGGCTCTAATTAAAAGTCATTTGTGAATATTGCATATTTGTTTGAAAATGAAATTCTTTAAAGCATCACAAAGCCTAGTTAAGGGAGATGTGATTGTACCTGTTGGAAAGGGAGAAGAGGCACCACCTGAAGGTATGCCAGATCATACTATGGTGATAGATGTGGGTCTACACACGTGTCTGGATCGCAAATGGCATAAACGTATTGAGAAAGATGGTTCCTTGACATTTCCTTGTTATGGGACATTTAATTTGAGAATTAGTGAGCATTTAAGGAGGACGCTGTATGAAATCAAGCAGTCCTCCTAGATCTACAAAATATGAAGCACTTAATATCTGGGAACATACAGCCCATCTTAGGCAATGAGAGAGATTTCAAGGGAGAGTCAAGAAAGCCATACGCACTTGTGTGGATGCTAGATGGGATGCAGAACAGAAATCTATGAGAACTGACATGATCAGGGAGCTACACTATATCCTACATTGATGAGTGAGAAAGAAAGGAAAGGCAATTGTAAGAAAAAGAATAAAGAGACAGATGACACAGGGAATGCAGCTGAGGACAGTGACAGAAATATAAATGATGATTTTATAATCGAGTTATTGTTAAATCATCCACCTCCATACAACGATACCCAGACTGGTGGAGCGAGTAATGTACCTATGCGTGAGACTTTTGATGTGCCTATGGCACCAGTAAATATTAATTCAAATTCAGTGGGAGAGACTTCAACAATGAGAGCCCCTTCGACTTCACATGCTTTAAATTCCCCAGATGCAATTGTCTGTTCCTGTCATGTATAAGCCTGTAGTAGCAGGAAATGCCACCCATACTTTGGCTGTTCCAGCAGGAATGAAAGCTGCAGCTAGCAATTAAGCGGGCTCAACAATGAGACCCATCCCTCAGACTTCCGACATTAGGAAATAGCCCATGTGCTGAAAGTGCAGACCCTACATTAAATCAGCCAGGGTTCGACTTGAACAGTAGGTTTCCTCTGAGAACATCACCCTTTTTCATGCCCAACACAAATGCCCTACCAATGATGAATTACAGTATCCCTAGTGCAGAGATGCCTATGGGAATGCCAACTTCTGACATGTCCCTTCTGAATTCACTGCCTGGTTTGAGTAGTGCTACCTATAGTGAAGAGATAATCCTTAATACCCCAGCAGAACAACCAGGTCCTGCCATGTCCTTTAGGATAGTCCTGTCATGTATACCCCATTTTACATACATTATCCCATCCACACGACAATAACGATTCTAAACAGGTGACCTTTTACCTAGTAGCTTGCTCCTGTCTCTTTGACACCAGGCTCTCGGTACTCTATCATAATCCCTGTACCTGATGTGCATAAACATGCCCTCAGGCACGGTGTAATTATTCTGTATAAAGGTCACCACTTTTTTCATCCTTGGCCAACAGCCAGCTGTGCATGATAACATTTGTTTGGAAAAACATTCATGATTGTTTCCAAAACATTTATGACTGTTTTCAAAACATATTGACTTTAGAAGAAACCCTGGAGTGATCACTCTAGTATATAAGACCCTTACTCCCCCCTGCAAATTAGAGGAGAATTCCTTCCAAGCTGACAAAGGGTCCTGCATGCTGAATCTTCGACATGCAGCGGTCTGACATCCCTTGCGGGGACAGGGTCAGGGTCCTTCATTCTCAACCATCAGGTGAGGGGTCTGGTTCTACCTACACCACTGTAGAATACAGGGGATGGTAGTGGCACTGTAGAGCTAGCTGGTCTAACGGCTGACATATCCTGTGGGGGTGTCAGGAAGCGGTTGGGACACAAAGCCCTCAGTTTAGGTCATCCAAAACACGCAGGTACTGGGGGATTCCTAGGAACTACACGACAGTCTTACTTCCTGAAAACTTGATGATTGGTTCAGAGTTATAGACACGCCGACAAGTAGTGGAAATCTTCAAACAAATGAGACAACTGCTCAAGCCCCAGAGAGAGAAGGGGGTTATAGATGTGGCCAAATTGAAAATAGAATTAGAAAAAATGATAATTAGGACTCTTGATTTATCATGAATGAATGCTTACCAGGACGATTAACTATTGTTCCTGTGCAAAGATATTACGAGATGTGCAGGGCAGGCTCATGACAATTTTTTTTAATTGGCTCAAAGACATGGAATTGATAAACAGAAATCCAAAGCCCTTCAATGCGTCCATCTGGAATGAAATTACAGGTCAAGGAATTAATTGCCTATATTCAAATGTGGAGTGAATTAGATAAAGGGGAAGATAGATAGTCAAAGAAAAAGGAACCAAAGAAAGTCAGGTTACAGATGCCTCAATCTGGAACAGAGGAGGAAGATGAGGATGCACACATGCTTCCCATGAGAGAGGTGCCTAGTGGAGGGTGTGTCCATATACCAAAACCAGGTCACATCTTGCATCCTTCACTAATTAGTTTAGGAAATTGAGAGAGAATCCAGGGGAATGGTACAGATAGATTGATTGATTTGTTAAAATATCAAAAGTTTTATAGAAAGATTTGGATAATGTATTTGAAATTGTGGTTTCAGGTGATCTGTGGGTCGAATGCAAAATTGCTGTGGATGGCCTGAAATGAAGCGATGAGACATTCTCAATCACATGCTCTGTCAGCACTGGTAATAAAAAAGTACAATTAGGTGATTACATTTTTATAATCAAACATCTCGCCAAAAGATATTAATTGGGTCAAGATTGACAGAATAACCCAAAAAACAAAGAGTTAATACATGTTTACTATGAGAAATTGATGAAGGCATTTAAACAGTTCAGTGAAACCAAGACTATTGAGGCAAAATACATGGGACATTTTGTTTACAGCTTTGTATATGAATTGAAGCCCAAGGTTAGTTCCATGAATCAGCAGCATTTTATTTGTTGTCAGAGTAAGCCCATTGACGAAATAATAAGATATGCGAAGCATTGCGGTGATGAATTGGAGATGAAGCACAAGAAATTGAAGGAGAAATTAATGAAAGCACAAATGAAGGCTGCCTGCTCAGAGAGGTCAGAATAAGTTGTTTGTTGAGAATGCAGGTCCCAGGCAGGGAGTGTATTAACAGGGGGTTCCTATGATGCAAGGGGTAATGAGTTTCAACAGCAAGGGTTTCAACCACAAGGTAGAGGATGAAGTGTACCGATTGATCCAAGAACAGGTGTTGATGTGCCGACTTTGAAGAAAACCAAACCATGGCACATATGTGGCAGGTTAGGGCATTGGAAGTGCGAGTGTTGATTCCACACTAGTAACATAATTAATGGAAACCAGGTTCAGAATGCTGGATTCATGTAGTCTCAGGTAAATAATATGGTTCAGACGCAGCAATTACATAGACAAAGAATACAGAACCCTAATCTCAATGTGCCACAAACTCGGGTGATGCCACAACAATGCCCCAATGCCACAACAAAATGTCCAGAGATACAATGCAAATCAGGTCCCCAATCTAACCACTAATCCCTTTGTTAATCAGGGTATGTCTCAACAATACTCTGTGATCCAAGCAGATGATTTCAGCTCAGACCTGTTGCAGTGATGGGGCCTGAGAGGCAAAGAGGATTGAGTGCTTGGCACAACCTTAGAGGTAGACCAGAGTGGGCCATACATGGATGGTGAGGTAAATGGGAATCCTGTTTCATTCCTCATTGACACTGGTGCTACCCGCTCTATTGTAAGAAAAGCAGAGGTTCCTAACCTACCCCTCTCGGGATGAAGAATCCAAGTTGTAGGAGTTGCAAATAAACAAATGACTAGTCCAGGTACAGAAGCGGTACCTGTCAAGATACGGTGATTGGAGGATCATCACCAATTCGTGGTGTGTGATTCTAGCCCTGTGAATTTGTTTGGATGAGATCTCTTGTGCAAGCTGAATTAGTCCATTTACTGCACCCCAAATGGAACTGAATTCCAGACTCATGATGAGGACATTGTCTTTAAACTTCTCAGACAGAGATCAGAAATCGAAATGTACCCAAATTTTGACAAAAGACCCTACCCGAGTGGACTTATTGAGGTTTAGACCTCAATGCATCCCTTTGATTTTTGCTTAAGTGTGGCTTAGGCTGATGCTTATTCCTGACCCATAGAATACTCCTGACCAAGCTTCTGGGATGCTCACATTTTGTTTTGCTTGATTTCCTTTAGTCCTATTCTGACTTCCTTCATGGAAATTCCCTGATTTGTGAGTTTCTTCATTACCTAACTATCCTCTGGACTTTGAAATCCTAGATTACTAATGTATAGGCGATAGAGTTTTAGATTATTTTCTGAGCATCAGATATTGATGATACTTTTCTGTATGGTAATCACAGAGCCCCTTGTTTGCTTAATACTAGTACGCTTCAATTTCTTCAAGAGACTGGGACTTCCAGTTGTTATTCTGCAACTTTACAGCATGGTTTTAAGAGTAGTGTATTTGAATTTGATTGTAAATTTGTAATAAACTTTGTTGAACTTGGCTACCGATTCCTAGTCCTTATTGTCTAGCCAAATAGGTTGTTCTGTTAATTGAAATTTGATTGAATGTAAAGACTAACTCCCATCACCTCTCAGTCGGGTTTATAAGGTCCATAGGAGGCCCTATGGTAATCAAATGGGCCTGGAAAACGCTGTATCAAATCTGGTAGCAAGTCGGATGGTTTATCCACTGACATGAAGGGGTTAGGGGTTCCTATCTAGAAAGTGAACAAGCCCAGTCCAAACCCCAAAAGCCCATGGTTCGCTCAAAGGATCGATGAAGATTAATCAGGGTATGTCTCAACAATACTCTGTGATCCAAGCAGATGATTTCAGCTCAGACCTGTTGCAGTGATGGGGCCTGAGAGGCAAAGAGGATTGAGTGCTTGGCACAACCTTAGAGGTAGACCAGAGTGGGCCATACATGGATGGTGAGGTAAATTGGAATCCTGTTTCATTCCTCATTGACACTGGTGCTACCCGCTCTATTGTAAGAAAAGCAGAGGTTCCTAACCTACCCCTCTCGGGATGAAGAATCCAAGTTGTAGGAGTTGCAAATAAACAAATGACTAGTCCAGGTACAGAAGCGGTACCTGTCAAGATACAGTGATTGGAGGATCATCACCAATTCATGGTGTGTGATTCTAGCCCTGTGAATTTGTTTGGACGAGATCTCTTGTGCAAGCTGAATTAGTCCATTTACTGCACCCCAAATGGAACTGAATTCCAGACTCATGATGAGGACATTGTCTTTAAACTTCTCAGACAGAGATCAGAAATCGAAATGTACCCAAATTTTGACAAAAGACAATTCTGGGACTTTTTAAGAAAACACATCGGACTCATCAAAGGTGTTGAACCAGTCTGCATTACTGTGAAGCCAAATGCTGAGTACCTGAGAATAGCCCACAATATAATTTAACCCCTGAAACTATTGCTGGGAATACTCCTGTAATTGACTCAATGATTGTGCAAGGCATTCTGAAGGAAATTATGGGGAGTCCATGTAACTCACCCAATATGGTTTTGCAGAAACCTAATGGCAAGTACCGCATCGTTCAAGATTTGAGGTAGGTAAACCCAATCGTTGTTCCTTGTTGTCCTGTGGTACCAAATTCAGCTGTGATTTTGTTTCAGATTTGATGTGAGGCTGAGTGGTTATCACTCATCGATTTGTGTCAAACCTTCTTTACTATACCATTGCATGAGGATAGTCAGTTTCTCTTTGCTTTCTGTTTCAGGAAGCCATGTATTGACATGGTGCCGAGTCTCACAAGGGTATACGGAAAGCCCCTCAATCTTTAAACATACTCAAAAAGAATCTAGAGTCCTTAGTGATGCCCTATCACTCAGTCCAAGTCCAGTACATTGATGACCTGCTGGTGGTGTCAAATGTGCAGGGGGCTTGCAAACATGACACAATTGCTTTGCTGAACCACGTAGCTGAGAATGAACATAAAGTGTCCCCGGCCAAATTACAGTTCTGTAAGAAAGAAGTCCTGTATCTAAGACACCACATTGAGAAAGGAGCAAGGAAGGTGTCACAAGAGAGAATTTCAGCGATTCTGAGAATAAATCTGCCAACTACCCAGAAAGCAGTCAGGATATTCTAGGGAATGGTGGGCTACTGTCGACAGTGGATTCCCAACTTTTCCCTGTAGCCAAGTCTCTACAGAGGCTGACACATAAGAATGTGTCAGATCCGGTACCATGGGATGACAGCTGCATGAATGCTTTCTCAGAGAAGAGAGAATGTCTCTGCTGCGCCACGCCACTAGGAATGCCTGATTATAATAAATGTTTTGCTTTGTTTTGCGGTGAGAGAGAGGACTGTGCTCTTTCAGTGCTAAAACACATGCATGGCAGTGCTCGCAGACATGTGGCTTATTTTTCTGCCAAACTTGACTCCGTAGCTGCTGCTTTGCCTGGATGTCTTAAAGCTGTTGCCTCCACTAGCGTTGGCATCGAGCAGTGAGAGAGCATGGTTATGAGTCACCCCTTGACAGTCTTCGTACCCTCTCAGTTGAGGTGTTGCTAACCCGTACTCAGACACAGCACCTTACCAATAGTCGGATTACCAAGTACGAACAAGTCATCCATGGTGCTGAAAATGTTTCCATCAAACGTTGTACTGTACTAAATCCTGCCACCCTATTACCCCTTCCTGGGAACAAAATGGTTGAAGGTGAAGTGGACCATGACTGCCTTGATGTTACTGAACTGTGCACCAAGCCAAGACCTGGCATACAAGATGTGCCACTACCCGAATCAGATTATGTGCTGTTTGTTGATGGTTCTTGCTAACGAGACCATGAAGGAAACCTGAGAGCTGCCTATGCAGTCTGTACTGCCTCAGGTGTGGTCATAGCCTCCTGGCTTCAAGGAGTCTTTTCAACACAAGTGGCAGAATTGATTGCTCTTACTAGAGCATGCTGTGTTTCAGACCAGCTGAAGGGAACAATTTCCACCGATAGTCAGTACGGCTTTGGTGTCATTCATGACTTTGGGCAGTTATGGTCCCAACGCGGATTCATGACCTCTTCTGGGTCACCGATCCGCAAAGGTGAAAGTGTTAAAAATCTGTTAAAGGCTCTGCAACCTACTGCCCAAATTGCTGTGGTAAAATGTGCCGCTCAGCGACAAGGCACTGATTGTGTGACAGTGGGTAACAAATATGCCGATGAGGCTGCAAGGTACTGCGCATTGAATTCATGCACCTTTAATGGGGAGTATGTCAATTAAATTTCGGATGCCACAAATTGCAATCTGTTATTATCTGCAGTTGAAAGGTTACAGGAAGAAGTGCCCGAAGCAGAACAACAAGTTTGGGTTAGTGCAGGATGTGTCAAAAGAGCTGAGGATGACATTTGGGTTTCCGGAGATGGAAGACCTGTGTTCCCAGATAGCTTGCTACCTCCAATGGTGAGACATTATCATGGCCGCACACATGTAGGGAGAGATGCTATAGAGTGTTCGTTTAGGCAAACATGGTTAAACCCCAGATTCAGATTGATGGCTGAAAGTTTGTGCCACAAATGTGGTGTGTACCATCAGCAGAATGTAGGCAGAAGAACAGCAGTAACACTGAGTTACTTAGGGAGATCAGAAGGTCCCTTCAACAGGATGCAACTGGACTTTATTGAGATGCCCATGTGCAATGGGTTGAGATATGTCCTAGTGATTGTGTGCATCTTTTCTCAGTGGGTTGAAGCTTACCCAACTAGGAGAAATGATAGTCTCACAGTGGCCAAATTGTTGTTAAGGGAGTTAATACTGTGTTTTGGATTTCTGACTTCTTTGGAGTCAGGCCGCGGAACTCATTTTAACAATGAGGTCCTGAAGATGTTATGTGCAGCATTACAAGTTGAACAGAGACTCCACTGCAGTTACTGACCAGAGGCTTCTGGATTTGTGGAGCAAGTAAATGACACTTTGAAATCCAGGTTGGCTAAAGTGTGTGCTTCGACATCTCTGAAATGGCCTGATGCTTTGCAACTTGTACTGATGAGTCTAGCAGTTATTTCATACCAGGGTATATCTGGGATTGAATGAAGATATTTCCTGGGGGGAAATACATTTGTGATCTCCATCTGACTAGCAGCCCTGTGCCCCCCTTCCTATAACATGCCTAATCGATGTGAGTTCATTACACCCTACACATGTTGTAGAACCACCCTGCATTCTGATCTACGATGAACCATCTCTGCCTGAAGATCAATTTACCCTGACCATAAAAGACGATAATGTCCACTCGTCAACCTCTCTTTTGATTGTACTCTATGCCCCTGCACGTTTGTATACTGAGATCCGCACCGAATCGGAGCATCATGAGCTGTGTACAACAATCCCCTTGTCCCATCCACCAATGACGTGGGCCCACACAAGCACCGCCCAAGTGGAGACAATGGCCACATTCCCCGCCCCTCAGAGATGACGGCACTTTGCTAACACCTCTCACTTGGACAGGCGGGTCTGTTCCGCCGTGCAGCCCTCATTGGCTCCAAGAGCAGTAATTTGTGGCAGATGGCTCCAAGGCCGCAGTGTAATGTTCAGCCCATTGGCTCTGCTGGCCCACACACACCTTCAGACTGATCAGGAGCACCAGAGACTGCACACTCTATGATGGTTCCCATGGTTCCCGGTCACCGCACAGAATTTCTGCCTCCACCTACAAGTGATTAGCATAGATCACACCAGATATAAGCGGCTGACTTCCCCCTTGTCCTCACTCCCGAGGCGCTTAAGACGGGGTAGGTTGCCACTATATAAGTACTATACCTCTGTTCGTCATTTTTGTTTGAGACCAGGGCACCTCCCTGGGCCTTCTCATCGTTTAACTCATACAGTACACCAAAATATAGCGTTATCACAGCGCTTTCTCGAGGAGGCAGATACACTATCCACATTGGGTAAGCAATTCATCCTCCTTGTTCCATAATGTATGAAACAACACCTATATGTAAATATCTGTCACTTGTTTGTAACCTGTTATTCCCCTTGTGTGTTTTTCCACATTTCTGCGAGATGATCACGGTTGTAAGCATGCCAAGACTGCATGCCACAACATACATACAAGATGTAGTCTTTGATTGTATGACTCAGTTTGTGCTTTTTCCTATTCTACCAGTTCAGCCCTTCTGGCATTACTAAGGTATACCACTTAGGATACTATTTTGTTTGTATTCCATGCACTTCACTATTGGTTCCAAACATTGTGTAGATTAGAGCTGTATGGTCCTGAAGAATTGCCCCAGATCATTATTTGACTTTAAGTGGCAAGAAACATGTCGACCTTTTAATACCTCTTTTAAAGCCACTTGAGATCATTGCCTCTAATAGTGGCGTACACAGTGGCATACACATTTTTAACTAGATAGGCATACTCACTGATTAAAATTCTTTCTAGAGAATTGCCTAGTCTATTTTAGTTCACTACTTATCACACTTTGACACTTAACTTCACCAATCTACACCTAGGGCCCTATACTTGCACTTCATATGTGGCTTTGGAAAAAGATCTTCGATAAAGAGCCCCCTTGAAGGTGCCCGTCGAGCATTGCAGCGCCAGCCCGATGAGGTGCAAGCCCTACTATGAAGCATGACACCCGCAAGGGTGTGTGAAGGCCCTAATTCCAAATAGGATCCCCCCCCAATATTCAGTTCCTATATGCCTAACCTGGTACCCTCCCAGGAATTGCATACCTTCCCGAGTTACATCGTCATCAACTCTGGCTGTGACATCACATCCCGGGTAGAGTATTGTAATGGACTCTGCGCGTTGCGGCTACTTACTGGGCCCTATGCCTCACCCGCTCCCCCACTATCCTCAGTGATGACCTGACCATGCACCCAGGCTACACAAATGGCAGTTTTCCCCACCATGCCCCCCATCCAGCATACTCACCTTTGGTAATGAGCCCCAAAGTGTGCAAACCTCTGGTACCTGTTTGATCCAGTATGCTGGATGCTGATTCATGGTGGAGAGAAAAAGAGGGCGAACCCTGACCACTTAATGCTTTATATGCTCCCATCCTGGGTGCCTCTCAATGACGTCACAACCCTCCTTTGTGGTAGAACAGACAGAGGACTCCCCACCTTGGCACCTGCCCATGGAGAGACTAATGGTACCCCTCCGCTATTTGCAGGGGGTGCCTGGCCAGGAGTGTCCATAGAACAATTCAGAAAGAATTCGAAACATTCATTCATAAAAAGTAAAAACATTGGAGCTAAAACACAACTCTGGAGGCCTCCTCTGTGAAGTTTATCCTTGACATTAATTTGCCATTCGAGCCCCAATGTCCTTGCACAAAGTTTTAGGAGTAAAGTTGGATCATAATGGAGAGTAAGTTAATGGGCACTCCCTGTTTTATGAGCACCTCCCACAATTTCGATCCCAGGACGAGATCGAAGGCAGTTCATAGATCCATAAAAGTCTCATATAAGTGGCAGTTGCTTATATCAATAGTCTTCTACTTGATTAACAAAAAGCAGAAGACTTCGTCCTTTCAAGTAACTGTCTGCAGAAAATCTTCTTCATGTTATCTATGAAACTAACTGGCCTATAGTTCCCCGGGAAGCTATGTGGGCCTTTATTTATGTATTGGCACAACCACAGCACTCCTGAATGACTCTGATGACTCTGGAATAGTCCCACCCTTCCCTATTGCATTTTAGATTCTGTTACTATATGGAGCTCAAATAATCGGCTCTTAACGAAACAGGGATTGTGTCCAACCTATGTTGCTTACCTGATTGATTTT
The DNA here is from genome assembly GCA_963921515.1 of Calotriton arnoldi. Lineage (NCBI taxonomy): Eukaryota > Metazoa > Chordata > Amphibia > Caudata > Salamandridae > Calotriton > Calotriton arnoldi. Next base: position 17,689 of record CAWUFW010025229.1, read on the forward strand.
TTAGCATTAATGGCATTTATTGTTTGTAATAAATAAAACTGGACCGGAGGAAACCCTCTAGGTTTAGCTGTTCTAATTTATAGGCACGATTGGGAGGGTTTTGCAAATCTGGCAGTGAGGTTTCACATAACTCAGAAAGATGCTGCTCCTACTCATGAGGTTGAATATGAACCTTGGGTTTCATCTGATCGTTTTTCCTTCCATGAGAGACAATAAGCCTGAAGGTCCTAGAAACATGTGCCTGGGCGGCTTCCAACAAATCATCCCAAATTTTAAATTCTCAATTTCTTTTCAAGTGTTTTAGACAAGATTTGTAGTCAGGTCTAGCTTCCGTTATTTTAGTTTCCTCACCTTTCTTAATTGCGGAAATTAGGGAGTTCTTAGAAAGTCTACACTCAGTGTTAAACCATCCATGCATTTTATGGGGCTGATGGCCTGATGTTACACTTCTAGAGAGGTATAGCTTGAAGTGGGTGAAGTGGCTGGCTTGAGCAGTATGAATCCAAGAACTATGACCTAAAAAGTATTGGATAATCCCAGAGCTGGAATCAGTGTTTGAAATATCCCTAATATATCAAGAGGTGAAGAAATTACATTGGCCCATCTGATGGTCCTGCGGCTATTAGACATGGCAATCTTCCTTCCCAGATTATTTATATGATCTCTCTGGTCTATAAAAAGTTCCTCTTTCTGGTTAATATGAGTGGATCATGGTCACCCTCCGCTGTGGAATGAACTTTTATGTCCATCATTTTGTGCCAGATTTATAGGTCAAGCAAGATGTAATCCATGTTACTTTGTGAGGCACCTCTTTTAAATGTAGGATTTGTAGATGTATTCGATAGGGAGTGATTTTTGCAAGCATGTATGCTATAAGAAAAAGTCAAGGTAACAAGTTGCAAGACCGATTTTGACCAGATTGCTTTATGTGGTAATGATAATGCTGGGATTCCCAGTTCCCAGCTTCATCATTCCTGAGATCAAGTGGAATCCCAAGAGGTTCAAAATATGGGTTTAGATCCCCTGCAATAATCACATAGTGGGTCTGAATTAATGTTCTACTATATCATCTATAAACATCTGTTATTCAGCGCCAAGATACCCTTCTGTGTGAACGTGCCCTTTACAAATACACATGTTACAAATGCACGTTATGATATCAACAAGTTTATTAAAAATGACTGGCTACTTATCTGGGGACACACTCCAGTAATAAATATTTTTTAGGGCAATAGATTCTCCACATGGGACATCAATAACCAATCCTAAAATGTCAAATGATTTGGTAACAATTTGCTCCAGCTTACAGACTAGTGATGCTTTAACTGACGCTATAAGGCCCCCTGAGGTATGACCTATGTTAGAAGCATGGGCCTCAATACTGAAGGTTTAAAAACTCAATCTATAAACTGGAGGCAATAGTCCAAGTCTCTTGGAAAAGGCAAAAATGAAAATTAATAATAAATGAGCCCCAGTTGGTCAGAATCTACCAATATGGATATAATTCAGGTATATTCCAGCTAAGAAGTGAAGTAGACAGGACATGAGGCATCAGTGGTACACTACTGATATTAATTATTGCAGGTGAAGAATTAGCTGTAGTATTGAAAACTTTACTGATGCCGTGGAAGCTGGGGGCCACGGTAGCCATAGAAGAATGCAAGATCTCTTGATATCTGTTGTTGATCTGTGAACCTCCTCCTGCCATAGTGAAGGGACTTAAGGTGGAGATCTGCACCACTAACTCTGAGAATAGCCGCTAGGGCTCCTCTTAGGTACCCCAGGGAGTCAATCAACCACATTCAAGGGGACTCAGACTATTTCTTATAGCTGTATTTGTATTCCAGTGAGAAGTACTAATAATGGATGGCAGTAATCTTTTATGCTCAACACTTTGAGGAGGTCTTATCTTAAGCTTGATTTCAGAAGTACAAAGCAGGGGCGATCTGTGTGCAAGTGAAATGAGACCCTGGGAAAGATTTGGATCTGACTATGTCACCTCTATACGGTCTCATTTATTCTTTGGATCGGAAAGACTCTGAACATACATAAGATCTGAGTGGATGAGAGAACAGCACCTCCATACATTTCTGACCAAGAAAAGACCTTACTAGATCATGACCCTCGGTTTCCATAAGTACCTTATCTTAATTTTGGGACATGGGTCATAAATAGGGTATTTGAGCAATCAGATCTTGTCCTGGTTGCAATTCATAGGCCAGATGGTATTTTACGAGATGGGACCTCATATGTAAATAAACGTAGGACCCTATATCTCTCCTCCCACAAATTATGACAAAACGAGTTGTCAAACATATTGCACAGGGTCCCATTATGAATTGCACTACAAGTACATACATTTTCACTCTGGGAATCATGTTGGGGCATTTTAGGTTTGAATCTGAACACTCAAGTCTCCAATCTAAGTGAGAGACATAGATCTCTGGGACGAACCCCAAAAGTGTCTTCCTCCAAAGTGTCATTTATTTCATCTTTCCTTGACCATACTCTGGGCGCGGGGGTGCTAAGTAGCACTTAAAATAGGGCCCTTCAAGGGAATTGGGGCTTTAGATAAAGCAGGTTTATTGTTCTGAAAATGTTTTGTGTTATGAAAATGTTTCATGAGCTAGTCTGTTAACCTATTCACGCCATTCTGAGTTGACTCATCACTATTTTAATTTCTCTTATTAAGTTACACGCATCGTTGAGGGTTTTGCATGGCAGGTCGGATTTATCTTTCAGGGAGTAGTTTTCCGCTGCTCCAAAGACTTTTATACAATTTTCAATACACATCAACACTAAGAAGGTGTGAGAAGTTTATAATCGGGCGGACCCTCGGCCTCCCAGACTATAATGCAAAAACTACACAAAGGAAGGTTGACCCGTCTCTCTTAAATCCCGTCTTTTCACAAGGCTAGATGCGTGGCCCTTTTTATATCTCAAGTGAGTGTGTGATCTACAACCAGGTAAATTAGTGCTATTGCCACATTTCTTGGATATATTTGTTGGGTCCTCACCCACAGGTCCCTCCTGTGGCCTGCTTCGTTAACGGACCCACATCACCTAGTGTGAGTGGGTGGGCTCCACACGTTTGTAAGCGGAGCACTTTAAAGGTGCAAAATGAGGGATTATGAAAGGGTTAAAATTGCCTCAAAGATCCTAAAATTGCTATTTAATGAGCAAGGTCTTGGGCAAGGTCTAAAAATAGTGGGATGTCACAAGGATATGATGGTCCTTGACTTCAGAAGGTCGATATGTTTCAGCTGTATAACTGCCCAGAGGGTCAATCGGCTTTCTTCAAGACCAATTTTTTTATGCTGAATCCCTGAGTGGAGTGGTTGTTTTTTACAACCTATCTAGATGCATTCATATAAGTTTAGGAAAGCATGCACGCAACTATACAGACCATACTTAGGACCCTTTCCTCAATATGGTCATGGCTGAAAAGAGAGAATAAATATCACAGTCATAGATTTATAAGACTTTCCATGTTGAATGTCCTATAACTTTGGCGCAATATGCCTTTAATGTGCAGCAAAGCATGCAAACACATGTGAGTCACCCCTCAATGCATCATTCTGATTGTAAATGTTACACTATATACAATTTAAAGGCGCAATGGACAAATGGAAAATGAAAATCAAAAACAAACTTAAAATGACAGTGTACAGCATGCACACACAAGGTGGTGGTTAAAACAATCTGCCTACATGGCCTATATACTATTAGGCATCATAATGTTTTTCGGGGTAGACAGTCCCTGTAGTCAAAAACTGTGAATAGAAATGCAATTTGATTGATTGGCAAATGAATTTACAATTCAATCTCTCTGTGTATGTAGTATAGCCAGGCTAACTTGAATCCAATGATGGATTAAACCCAGATCTGTGACTGGAGGGTGATTGTTTGATTTGTTCAGCATTCCGTCCATCATCTGTTCTTTTTGCTTTTGTCGCCCTCAGTAGGAAGGGTATGCTCATACGTGGGTCCCGTGCTCACTGTGCCACTGGATTCATGCTAGCCTGGCTGATGAGAGCTGATACCGCGAAACCGATCCCAGGATGCTTGTTTCCAGTCCAGGAAGGACCTGGCCTGGCAGTTTGGGCTGGACTGTTCCCATAGGGAGCAGGGTCAAGACTGATTTGCAAATGGCTGGCTCCAAACTGGGGTGGCGTGGTGAGCAAAAAAACGATGGATTAAACCCAGATCTATTACTGGGGGTGAATGTTTGATTTGTTCGCCATTTGGTCCATCATCTGTTCTTTTTTGCTTTTGTCACCCTATGTAGAAAGGGTATGCCCAGAAGTGGGTCCTGTGCTCACTGCGCCACTGGATTCAAGCTCGCCTAGCTAATGAGGGTTGATACCCCGAAACTGACTGGGTCCAAGCTGGGGTGGCGTGGTGAGCAAAAAAAGATGGCTTAAACTCAGATCTGTGGCTGGGGGTGAATGTTTGATTTGTTCACCATTCTGTCAATCATTTGTTCTGTTTGCTTTTGTTGCCCTAAGTAGGAAGGGTATGCCCAGACATGGTTCACATGCTCACTATGCTACAGGATTCAAGCTAGCCTGGCTGATATGGGGTGATACCCCGAAACTGGTCCAGGATGCTTGTTTCTGGTCCAGGGAGGACCTGGCCTGGCAGTTCAGGCTGGACTGTTCCCATTGGGAGCAGGGTTAATACTGATTTGCATATGGCTGGGTGCAAACTGGGGTGGCATGGTGCAAAGAAACGAGGATTAAACCCAGATCTATGACTGGGGATGAATGTTTTATTTGTTCAGAATTCCATCAATCATCTGTTCTATTGGCTTTTGTCACCCTAAGTGGGAGGGGTATGCCCAGACATGGGTCCCGTGCTCACTATGCCACTGGATTCAAGCTAGCCTGGCTGATGAGGGGTGATACCCCAAAACCGGTGCCAGGATGCTTACTTCTGGTCCAGGGAGGACTTGGCCTGGCATTTCAGGCTGGACTGTTCCCATGGGGAGCAGGGTCAAGACTGATTTTCATATGACTGGGTCCAAACTGGGGTGGCGAGCAAAAAAATGATGGATTAAAGCCAGATCTGTGACTGGGGGCGAATGTTTGATTTGTTCAGCATTCTGTCCATCATCTGTTATTTTTGCTTTAGATATAAACACAACCACTCGGGACAAGAAGGACTTTTTCCAAAGAAGAAGATATGGGCCCATTAACCGATCCTTCTTTGTTATTGTCTCCTGCTCTAGATTTTGGGGCCTTCGGTTTCTTCAAAAACAGTTTGGCTACCTTTCTTCCATTTGACCAAGTATCCGAATTCTTCTTGTGTTAGAGTACCTCCACCCACTCAATTAGGGCTTCGTTAGCGTCAATTGTACAATTCTCATCTACACATTTAATCTTTTTTTTTTTACATTTTGCAAGCATATCGGGCTATTGACAGCTTTCTTTTCCCATACTCCTGATTTCAAAGATAATCATACAAATTCAAGCATACTATTAAAACCACACAGCCTGCAGGTTGTAAAATGACATAAAAAGATATGAATCCAAACAACTGTACTTTATAAAGTTCAAGTAATTTGAAGCCAAAAATAGTAGTCTTCCTAGAGTTACAGAAGGTGAGGCCAGTCAATGTTTCTCAGGTAATTCAAAAGTTCAGTAGTAATAGCAAAACATTGGTACAAAGTTAGGGCTCTCGAACAGTGGGGGTGATAGGAGAGTACGTAAAATGGAAAAATGGAATTAGTACCTTATGCTAGATGTCTTCTGGAGGATTATGATGAAAGGTGGAGGTAAAGAAATAGAAACCGAGGCGGGTGGCACTGCCCTGCCTTTGTCTCGCTTAGGCTTGTGTGGACAGGACCACCCTTGGCCGGGGCTTTGTCCAGGCATAGCCCGAGCATGTCCTGCACCAAAGATGCAGGCAATTGCAAAGTATAGTGCTTCCAGGTGGTGAGGACCCACCTCCTCCTTTCAGGTGGTGGGCATCCTGGGCCTTGAAGTTCCCACAAGTCTTCTGGCATCCTGCAGTACGGGACAGGCAATTGTGCTTTATAGCACTTCCAGTTGATGAGGACCATCTTCCTCTCCTCTTTTCAGATGCTGGGCGTCCTGGGACTTGAATTCTCCATGAGTCTTTTGGTGTCCTGCTTTGCCGGGCAGCTAATTGTGCTTTATATGGCTTCCAGGTGGTGAGGGCCCGCCTCCTCCTTCCCCCTCTTCCTTTCAAGTGCTGGGCATCCTAGGACTTGAAGTCCCCAAAAGTCTTTTCGCGATGTACTGATTGTTTTCTTCCTCTCCTTGGTTCAGAACCTCTCTGGGAATGCCTGGCAGAGCTTTGTCTTGCTATGCTTCAGCACTCGATCTCTTCTGCTGGTGTGTTAGGTACTTCCTCTCATCCTTCAACTTGAGTGTTTTGCATGTTTGATGTTACAAAAGAGTACAGTCCTTCCTGGCCTCTCCTCAGCTTATGTTCACAAAGCTTGCAGTCGGCCATCCTGGCATTCAGCTTGTTCTCGCATGGGGGATTGCTGAAGAATTTCTAAATAATGGGATTCCTGGTGCTCTTCTCAGGTTCCTTCATCTCCGAAGTGCATATCACCTCTTCCAATGCAGAAGCTGTAAAAGCTGCAGAAAATGATCCTGCAAGGCTTTTCTGAGGGTTGTTTTCCATTTCTCAGAGTAGGGAAACAGGAGCCACCTAAAATCCAACTGCTCTGGTCTAATGCTCATAAAATGACTGTTGAGCCTCCTAAATCAGAGGAAATGCACTGTTCGTTTGGTGGAAGGTTGCCTGAGTGTTCATCCAATGAATAGGTAACAATGCTCTTTAAAATGTAAAATAGTCTGCAGGCCGCGGAGGAAGTCCTGCTCTTGTTTTGTATGCGTGTTGAGTGGGCATTAAAAGAATAATTTGAGTTCAGTATGTTCGGCCCTCTCCCCACAATTTACTCTGATGGCAGTCCATACCTAAGAGTTCAATTTTATGAAGAGTAAATTTAGTTTTTACATTTTTAACAGCACTCAAATGTGTTGTTAAGCCGCAGATCTGAAACACCTAAAATGTCATACATATTCCTTGGCCTCATTACTAAGACCATGGACTATTAGAGGGCATACAACATGGGTCCACAGCTTCTGTAGTCCACAATTTCATTGGTTCACTTGACACAATATTGAAACCATAAGTATTGGGATAGCAAAATATCGTGTCAAAAATATTGATCGCAAAAATATTGTTTTTCTATAAATATAATGGTAGGTACAAAAATATCGGAAAAATATCGTTTGACACTAATATCAAAAATATATGCAAAAATATAGTTTTTTTCTATATATGTAGTTTAAATAAGTAAAACTTAAATACTTTAACATATAACATTAATATAATGTAAATTAAATATTTTTTAATATTTAAAAATATATAGAAATATTTACTAATTATAACAAACACACACACATATAAATCTGTGTGTATGTTTATATACACTTATATAATGTAAAACGATTTTTTAAAATATTAATTTTAATTAATATTATAATTGTTTTTGCATTTACCAATATAACAATTATGTATATATATGTGTGTGTGTGTGTATATATATATATTATCTAGTGGCGGTCGCCAGTAGATAGTTATAGTTAGGACCTATTTTCCATAGGAAATCCGCAACATTCTATTTGAAATAACTCTTGCGTCGGTTGACGAATCTTCGCGAAATTTTCAAACTTTGTGGCCCGCTCCGGTCCGCTCCTATCCTGAAAGTCTTGGGGTGATTCTTCAAGCGGGGGCCGAGAAAAAAGGGGGGTCCCAAAACGTGTTTTCCACATTCATTTTCCCATAGGAAACTTTAGCCACGGCTACAGCACGAACTGCTGAACGGAATTACACCAAATTTGGCAAAGAGGTAGTTCTTGGTTCAGAAAGAACCCTTTTGTTAAATGGTGTAAATCCGTTCAGTAGTTGCTGAGAAAATCAAAAGTAAAAACACATATATATCTATGGCCGCGGAGGGTCTGCGCACCCTCCCGATGACCAGCTGTATGCTAATTGGCTGTCAACACTCCAAACCAGGAAGTGTTGGCAACCATCTTGTGACTCGGTACAACCGAGTCACAAGAAAACAGTAAAAACAATCGCGCAAAACGCAAAAAGGGGGCAGGGTAGAAACACCCTGACCCCCTAGGCCTGCTCAGGGGGTCCTACAAGGACCACCAGGGCCCAAATTTTTTTTTTTTTAAATCGGCAAAATACGCACTGGGTGCGCGGATCCTGCCGATAAAAAAAAAAAAACGAAGCGCTCCGTTCTTAATTGGCCCCCGGGTGGGCCAAGTCCCGGGGGCAGGCGGGGGTTAATAAAAATGATTGGGGGGGCCTCTAAGGCCCACCCAAGCCCCAGGGACCGCCACCTCCCGGGGCTTTTTTTTCAAAATGGTGCGGGAGGGCACTCGGCCCTCCCGCAGCCCCGAGGACCGCCACCCCCCGGGGCTTCTTTTTATTTAATTTAATGAACCTCTGTGGGGGGGCTCGAGCCCCCCCACACACCCCGGGGACTGCCACCTCCCCGGGGCACTAATAATGTAAATGCGGGGGTCCGTTACGGACCCCCGAGCCCCGGGGACCACCACCTCCCCGGGGCTTTAAAGACATGGGAGGGGGGCCGTGCGGCCCCCCTCCTGGAACCTGTGGTGGCCCTGGGGACCACCACCCCCCAGGGCCGGCTCCTGCAGTGTCCCGGGGTGCCTACCCCCGGGAAACTGCTGTTTGCAATGACAGGGCGGGAGCCTCGCGGCTCCCGTCCTGCCATTGCAAACTTGCTTTGCTTCATTTAAGCGAGAGCAGGAAACCTGCTCTCGCTTCAATGAAGTAAAGCAGAATTGCTTTTCCATAAGGGGAGCTGCATGTCAGCAGCTCCCCTTATGGAAAAGCAATGCCGGCTCCCGCAGGACGCGGGGAGCCGGCGGGACCGTGGGGGCATTGGGGACCCTCCCACGGTCCCCAACGGAGAGGGCCAGCCCCGGGGGATGGGGTCCCCGGGGCTAAAGTGGCCCAGGAGGGGGGCCACGCGGCCTCCCTCCCCAAAAAACCAATAAAAAATAAAATTAAAAAAAAGGCAAAGGCCGGCCCCGGGGGATGGGGTCCCCGGGGCCATTAGAGGCCTCAGGAGGGGGCCACGCAGCCCCCTCCAAAAATAAAAAATAAAAAAATGGTGGCATGCCCTGGGGGATGGGGTCCCCGGGGCCGGAATAGGCCACGGGAGGGGGCCCACGCGGACCCCTTCCCGTTTTCAATTTAAAAAAAAAGGGTCAGGCCCTGGGGGATGGGGTCCCCAGGGCCCAAAAAAGGGGGCCACACAGCCCCCCTTCTTAATTTTTTATTTAAAAAAAAAGACCGGCATCGTGCCGGAGGCCCCGTCCCCTCGCTGCAGCAGTGTGCAATTGCGCCCCCTGGTGCGTTGTAAGAAGGGGAAGTAATTCTCCTTGAATACTGGGGGTCCCTGGGGGCCAACAAGCCCACCAGGAATCTCCAGTATGCGCCAGGGGGCTGCGTTGCAGAGAGGTGTACAGAGGCCACGCCCCTTTTACACCTCTCTGCAACGCAGCTCTGTGGCGCTTTTGGAGCTACATGGTGGGCTAGTTGGACTCCAGGGACCCTCAGGATTCAAGGGGACTTAATCCCCAACTTAAAACGCGCCACGGGGCGCGTTTGCACAGTGGTGAAGGGAGGGGGCGGGGCTTCAGGTGACATGTGTGCAAACAGGCCCCGTGGCGCGTTTTAAGAAGGGGAATTAAATCCCCTTCAATCCTGAGGGTCCCTGGGGGCCAACTAGCCCACCAGGTACCTCCAGTAAGCTCCACGGAGCTGCGTTGCAGAGTGTTGTAAAAAGGGGCGTGGCCTCTGAACACCTCTCTGCAACGCAGCTCTCTGGCGCATACTGGAGGTATCTGGTGGGCTAGTTGGCCCCTAGGGACACTCGGGATTGAGGAGGAATTAATTCTCCAACTTAAAACGCGCCACAGGGCGTGTTTGCAGACATGTCACCTCAGGCCCCACCCCCTTCCTTCACCATTGTGCAAATATTCCTCTAAAATCAGCCGAACTACGAATTCCGATTTACTCACCTGTTATCAGGAGAGAACCCAGTGCTGCATCTTTTAGCCCAGCACTGACCCTGAAAAGTAATTCTAACCGTACTTACCAGTAACTTGTATTTCCTTCCATAGGAATCCATTGTCTGGTTTTCAGCAGAAAAGTTTCTAAGTGTCGATTTTCACAAACTACAAATATTCCTTAAAAATCGCCTGTATGACTTAAACGCATTCTTTCAACTGTTTACAGGAGATGCACCAGTACTGGATCCAGGATCCACCACTGAGTAAGAAAAAGTAACGATAACACTACTTACCTGCTAAGTGAGTTTCCTCCCATAGGATAACATTGGTGATTCTATGTGAAAAGGTTTCTAAGTGTCAACTTTTAAAATACAATAATATTCCTTAAAAATCACTACTGTAACCAAAACGCTTTTACTCAACTGTTTACAGGAGATGTCCCAGGACTGAATCTAGGATCCAGTCCTGTGGTTAGAAAAGTAATCCATAAAGTAACTAATTGCATTTAACTAGAAATTCACATTGAGCTCAATGTTGCATTGTGTTTGAAATTGTGTTGCCCATTGCAACAACTGTAACTACTGTACTTAAAAGTCTATTGCCTATTTGCAAAGTATTTAAACTAAAGTAATTCATTCTGAGAAAGTATATTTTGTAATGTAATGTATAATGTAATTACAATGTAATTTAAAAAATAAAATATGTAAAAATAAATAGTTTAAAAAAATGTAGTAAATCAGTATCAAAAAAATAAATATAACAATTAATACATTTAAAAATTGTCATTTACAAAACCTTTGAAATTCACTGAAAAAACCATAGGTTATAGGGGCATTATAGTTAGAACTTAGCATTTAAAAAACCTTTGAAATTCACTGAAAAAACCATAGGTTTCAGGCACGTTATAGTTAGAAATTAGCATTTAAAAAACCTTTGAAATTCACTGAAAAACCATAGGTTTCAGACACGTTATAGTTAGAAATTAGCATTTAAAAAACCTTTGAAATTCACTGAAAAAACCATAGGTTTTAGGGACAGTTATAGTTAGTTGGACATTTCACTCGTACAAAACCATAGAAATTCCCCTGTTATAGTTAGTTCAGCTAACTATAACTCGCGCCCGCAATGCACTGCTGATGACGTCACATATTACATCACTCATGACATGGTCAGTGACATCACTGATGACATCACTGATGACATCTCAAATGACATCACTGATGACATCATCCAGTGACTGTGTTTCTGTAAAGTTTAAATATTTTTAATATATAGGGAAAGGTGTATTGAAGAATGAGTGGGTGTATAAGTGTGTGGATGAAGGATTTAGTAGGTGCGTGACTGACTCTATAAGTGAGTGATTAAACGTATCTTACTGAATGCAAGGGTTAGTGACTAAACTGGGTGAATGTCTGTAACCGTCTGTCTGTTGCTGTGTAAGTGGCTGCATGGGTTTGTGAATAGCTACATGAGTGTCTATATGAGTTATTGATTGGTTGTCTGAGTATCTGTATGGGTGCCTGAGTGTTTGTGTGGGTGGGGTGTGTGCGACTCTGTGCATAGATGTGTGAGTGGGTGATTCACTGGGTGGATGGTTTCAAGAGTGCATCTGTGATAGGCTGTATGGGTGGGTAAGTGTGTGTAAGAGTGTGTTAGTGAGTGAATGTATGTCCCAGTGGTACATGTGTGAGTAACTACATATGTGAAAGGCAGTATATATGTGTGTTGGAGTATATAAATAGCTATAAGCGAGAGTGTGTGATTGTGAGAGTGACTGTATGGATGAGTGTGTGCTTGTATCAGTAATTGTATAAGAGCGTAAGAATGTGCTAGTATTTGTATGAGTAAGTGAGCTGGTGTGTGTATAACTGTATAGGTGAGTAAATGGCAGTGTGATTAATTATTTGCATGACTGACTAGGTGTATGAGTACCTCTATGGATGAGTGGCGGTGTTTGAGTGTCTATATAGGAGTATGAGTGCATATGATAGTCCTGTACTGAGTGACCGTACGTATGAGTGACTGTACGGGTGAGTGGATGTGTGTGTGTAGACCTAAGAATCAGTGAGTGGGTATGTAGTTATTGGTGTTGGAGTGGTTTTGCGAATGGCAGTGTGTAATTTAGAGTGGGTGTATCAAAGGTTATATTAGGGTGTGAGGAGGTGCGTCAGATTATCACGTGGATGATGTCATCAGTGATGTCATCAGTGATGTCATTTGAGATGTCATCAGTGATGTCATCAGTGATGTCACTGACCATGTCATGAGTGATGTAATATGTGACGTCATCAGCAGTGCATTGCGGGGGCGCGAGTTATAGTTAGCTGAACTAACTATAACGGGGGAATTTCTATGGTTTTGTACGAGTGAAATGTCCAACTAACTATAACTGTCCCTAAAACCTATGGTTTTTTCAGTGAATATATATATATATATATTCACTGAAAAAACCATAGGTTTCAGACACGTTATAGTTAGGAATTAGCATTTAAAAAACCTTTGAAATTCACTGAAAAAACCATAGGTTTCAGGCACGTTATAGTTAGAAATTAGCATTTAAAAAACCTTAGAAATTCACTGGAAAAACCATAAGGTTTTAGGGACAGTTATAGTTAGTTGGACATTGCACTCGTACAAAACCCGTGAAATTCCCCCGTTATAGTTAGTTCAGGTAACTATAACTCGCGCCCCGCAATGCACTGCTGATGACGTCACATATTACATCACTCATGACATGGTCAGTGACATCACTGATGACATCACTGATGACATCTCAAATGACATCACTAATGACATCATCCAGTGACTGTGTGTTTCTGTAAAGTTTAAATATGTTTAATATATATAGGGAAAGGCGTATTGAAGAATGAGTGGGTGTAGAAGCGCCTGAATGGATGATTTAGTAGGTGCGTGACTGAGTCTATAAGTGAGTGATTAAACGTATCTTACTGGATGCATGGGTGAGTGACTAAACTGTGTGAATGTCTGTATCCGTCTGTCTGTTGTTGTGTAAGCAGCTGCATGGGTTTCTGACTAGCTAAATGAGTGTCTATATGGGTTGGTTCTCTGAGTATCTGTATGGGTGCCTCAGTGTTTGTGTGGGTGGGGTGTGTGTGACTCTGTGCATAGATGTGTGAGTGGGTGATTCACTGGGTGCATGGTTTCAAGAGTGCGTCTGTGATGGACTGTATGGGTGGGTGAGTGTGTGTATGAGTGTGTTAGTGATTGAATGTATATCTCAGTGGTACATGTGTGAGTAACTACATATGTGAAAGGCAGTATATATGTGTGTTGGAGTATATAAATGGCTATAAGTGAGAGTGTGTGATTGTGAGAGTGGCTATATGGATGAGTGTGTGCTTGCATCAGTGATTGCATAGGAGCGTAAGAATGTGCTAGTATTTTTATGAGTAAGTGAGCTGCTGTGTATAACTGTATAGGTGAGTAAATTGGAGTGTGATTAATTATTTGCATGACTGACTAGGTGTGTGAGTACCTCTATGGATGAGTTGCGTTGTGTGAGTGTTTATATAGGTGTATGAGTGCATATGATAGTCCTGTACTGAGTGACTGTAAGTATGAGTGACTGTACGGGTGAGTGAGTAGATGTGTGTGTGTAGACCTAAGAATCAGTGAGTGGGTATGTACTTATTGGTATTGGAGTGTGTATGGTTTTGAGAATGGCAGTCTGTAATTTAGAGTGGGTGTATCAAAACTTATATTTGGGTGTGAGAAGATGCATTAAATTCTCACATGGATGATGTCATCAGTGATGTCATTTGAGATGTCATCAGTGATGTCATCAGTGATGTCACTGACCATGTCATGAGTGATGTAATATGTGACGTCATCAGCAGTGCATTGCGGGGCGCGAGTTATAGTTACCTGAACTAACTATAACGGGGGAATTTCACGGGTTTTGTACGAGTGCAATGTCCAACTAACTATAACTGTCCCTAAAACCTTATGGTTTTTTCAGTGAATTTCTAAGGTTTTTTAAATGCTAATTTCGAACTATAACGTGCCTGAAACCTATGGTTTTTTCAGTGAATTTCAAAGGTTTTTTAAATGCTAATTCCTAACTATAACGTGTCTGAAACCTATGGTTTTTTCAGTGAATTTCAAAGGTTTTTTAAATGCTAATTCCTAACTATAACGTGTCTGAAACATATGGTTTTTTCAGTGAATTTCAAAGGTTTTGTAAATGACAATTTTTAAATGTATTAATTGTTATATTTATTTTTTTGATACTGATTTACAACATTTTTTTAAACTATTTATTTTTAGATATTTTGTTTTTTAAATGACATTGTAATTACATTATACATTACATTACAAAATATACTTTCTCAGAATGAATTACTTTAGTTTAAATACTTTGCAAATAGGCAATAGACTTTTAAGTACAGTAGTTACAGTTGTTGCAATGGGCAACACAATTTCAAAAACAATGCAACATTGAGCTCAATGTGAATTTCTAGTTAAATGCAATTAGTTACTTTATGGATTACTTTTCTAACCACAGGACTGGATCCTAGATTCAGTCCTGGGACATCTCCTGTAAACAGTTGAGTAAAAGCGTTTTGGTTACAGTAGTGATTTTTAAGGAATATTATTGTATTTTAAAAGTTGACACTTTGAAACTTTTTCATATAGAATCACCAATGTTATCCTATGGGAGGAAATTCACTTAGCAGGTAAGTAGTGTTATCGTTACTTTTTCTTACTCAGAGGTGGATCCTGGAACCAGCACTGGTGCATCTCCTGTAAACAGTTGAAAGAATGCGTTTAAGTCACACAGGCGATTTTTAAGGAATATTTGTAGTTTGTGAAAATCGACACTTTGAAACTTTTCTGCTGAAAACCAGACAATGGATTCCTATGGAAGGAAATATAAGTTACTGGTAAGTACGGTTAGAATTACTTTTCAGGGTCAGTGCTGGGCTAAAAGATGCAGCACTGGGTTCTCTCCTGATAACAGGTGAGTAAATTGGAATTCGTACTTTGGTTGATTTTAGAGGAATATTATAAAGTTCCAAAACTCCACACTTAGAAGAATTTCCAAGTGAAACTAGTCAATGTTAGCCTATGGAAGGAAATTCAAGTTACTGGTAAGTATGGTTAAAATTACTTTACAGGACCAGTACTGGGCTGAAGGATGCAGCACTGAGGTCTCTCCTGATAACAGGTGAGTAAATCGGAATTCCTATTTCGGCTGATTTTAGAGGAATATTTGTATGTTTCAAAAATCAACACTTAGAAACATTTTCAGCAAAAAGCAGGCAATGATATCCTATGGAAGGAAATTCAAGTTACTGGTAAGTACGGTTAAAATTACTTTTCAGGATCAGTACTGGGCTGAAAGATGCAGCACTGAGGTCTCTCCTGATAACAGGTGAGTAAATCGGAATTCGTAGTTCGGCTGATTTTAGAGGAATATATGTATGTTTCAAAAATCGACACTTAGAAGAATTTCTAAGTGAAACCAGTCAATGTTACCCTATGGAAGAAAATTCAAGTTACTGGTAAGTACGGTTAAAATTACTTTTCAGGACCAGTACTGGGCTGAAAGATGCAGCACTGAGGTCTCTCCTGATAACAGGTGAGTAAATCGGAATTCGTATTTCGGCTGATTTTAGAGGAATATTTGCACAATGGTGAAGGGAGGGGGCGGGGCCTAAGGTGACATCTGTGCAAACGCGCCCCGTGGCGCGTTTTAAGTTGGGGGATTAAGTCCCCTTGAATCATGAGGGTCCCTGGGGGCCAACTAGCCCACCAGGAACCTCCAGTATGCGCCAGGGGCTGCGTTGCAGAGACGTGTACAGAGGCCACACCCCTTTTACACCTCTCTGCAACGCAGCTCTGTGGCGCTTTCTGGACGTACCTGTTGGGCTAGTTGGCCCCCAGGGACCCTCAGGATTGAAGGGGATTTAATTCCTCATCTTAAAACGCGCCACGGGGCCTGTTTGCACACGTCACCTGAAGCCCCTTCCCTTCACCACTGTGCAAACGCGCCCCGTGGCGCGTTTTAAGTTGGGGGATTAAGTCCCCTTGAATCCTGAGGTTCCCTGGAGTCCAACTAGCCCACCATGTACTTCCAAAAAGCGCCACAGAGCTGCGTTGCAGAGAGGTGTAAAAAGGGGCGTGGCCTCTGTACACCTCTCTGCAACGCAGCCCCCTGGCGCATACTGGAGGTTCCTGGTGGGCTAGTTGGCCCCAGGGACCCCCAGTATTCAAGGGGAATTACTTCCCTTCTCAAAACGCGCCAGGGGCGCGTTTGCAGACTGCTGCAGGGAGGGGCGGGGCCTCCGGCACGATGCCGGTCTTTTTTTTTTTTTTTATTGGGAGGGGGCTGCGTGGCCTTCCTTCCCTCAGCCACTTTTTGCCCCGGGGACCCCATCCCCCGGGGCCTGAGGAGTTGTTTTTTTTTAATAAATTTAAAAAAACGGGAAGGGGGCCGCGTGGCCCCCCTTCCCTGGGCCTGTATTGGCCCCGGGGACCCCATCCCCCGGGGCAAGCCCTCTTTTTTTTTTATTAAAAATTTGGAGGGGGGCTGCGTGGCCCCCCCTCCCTGGCCACTTATGGCCCCGGGGACCCCATCCCCCGGGGCCTGGCCTCTCGTTGGGGACTGTGGGGGGGTCCCCAAACCCCCCACAGTCCCGCCGGCTCCCCGCGTCCCTTGGGAGCCGGCATTGCTTTTCCACATGGGGAGCAGGTAACATGCTGCTCCCCATGTGGAAAGCAATTTGCTTTGGATATTGGAAGCGAGAGCAGGTTTCCTGCTCTCGCTTCCAATATCCAAAGCAAGTTTGCAATGACAGGCCTTGAGCCGCGAGGCTCCCGTCCTGTCATTGCAAACAGCAGTGTCCCGGGGGTAGGCACCCCGGGACACTGCAGGAGCCGGCCCTGGGGGGTGGCGGTCCCCAGGGCCATCAAGGGCTCCAGGAGGGGGGCCGCGCTGCCCCCCTCCCATCCAGTGCACAGCCCCGGGGAGGTGGTGGTCCCCGGGGCTTTGGGGGTCCGTAACGGACCCCCATATTCAAATCTTTAGTGCCCCGGGGAGGTGGCGGTCCCCGGGGCGTGTGGGGGGGCTGGAGCCCCCCACACAGGTCAAAATATTTTTTTTTTTAAAGAAGCCCCGGGGGGTGGCGGTCCCCGGGGCTGCGGGAGGGCCAAGAGCCCTCCCGCACCATTATGTTTTTAAAGCCCCAGGGGGTGGCGGTCCCCGGGGCTTGGGGGGCCTTAGAGGCCCCCCACATTAAATCTAAACCCCCCCACCATGCCCCCGGGACTTGGCCCACCCGGGGGCAAATTAACAACAAGCGCGGGAGACCGCGCTTCGATTTTTTTTTTCTCGGCGGGATCCGCGCACTTTGAGCGCATCCCGCCGTTTTTTGTTTTTTTTTAAATGCTTTTTTCTGCCCAGGGGGTCCTTGTGGGACCCCCTGAGCAGACCTAGGGGGTCAGGGTGTTTCTACCCTGCCCCCTTTGTGCGTTTTGCGCACTTGTTTCCTCTGGGTTTTTTTTCTAATCGGCAGGATCCGTGCACCCTGAGCGCATCCTGCCGATTTAAAAAAAAAATGCTTTTTCTGCCCAGGGGTCCTTGTGGGACCCCTGAGCAGACCTAGGGGGTCAGGGTGTTTCTACCCTGCCCCCTTTGTGCGTTTGCGCACTTGTTTTTGTGCCTCGGTTCTACCGAGGGACAAAATGGCTGCCAACACTTCCTGGTTTGGAGTGTTGACAGCCAGCTGACAGCCAATTAGCATGCAGCTCGTGATCGGGACGGTGCGCGCAGGGTGCGCTGAGGGTACGCGGACCCTACTCGGCCATAGATATATATGTGACTTTACTTGTGAATTTCTCAGGAACTACTGAACGGATTTACACCATTTAAGCCAAAGGCACCAGTCTGAACCAAGGGCTACCTCTTTGCCAAATTTGGTGTAATTCCGTTCAGCAGTTCGGGCTGTAGCTGCGACTAAAGGTTCCTATGGAAAAATGAATGGGGAAAACGCGTTTTGGGACCCCCTTTTTCTCGGCCCCCGCTTGACGAATCAACCCGAGACTTTCAGGGTAGGAGCGGAGCGCCCCAACAAGTTGGAAACTTTCGCGAAGATTCGTCAACCGGCGCCAATGTTATTTCAAATAGAATGTCGCGGATTTCCTATGGATAATAGGTCCTAACTATAACTATCTACTGGCGACCGCCAGTAGATAATATATATATATATATATATATATATATTCACTGAAAAAACCATAGGTTTTAGGGACAGTTATAGTTAGTTGGACATTGCACTCGTACAAAACCCGTGAAATTCCCCTGTTATAGTTAGTTCAGCTAACTATAACTCGCGCCCCGCAATGCACTGCTGATGACGTCACATATTACATCACTCATGACATGGTCAGTGACATCACTGATGACATCACTGATGACATCTCAAATGACATCACTGATGACATCACTGATGACATCATCCAGTGACTGTGTGTTTCTGTAAAGTTTAAATATGTTTAATATATATAGGGAAAAGCGTATTGAAGAATGAGTGGGTGTATAAGTGTCTGAATGGATGATTTAGTACGTGAGTGACTGACTCTACAAGTGAGTGATTAAACGTATCTTACTGAATGCATGGGTTAGTGACTAAACTGTGTGAATGTCTGCATCCGTCTGTTTGTTGGTGTGTAAGTGGATGCATGGATTTGCGAATAGCTACATGAGTGTCTATATGGGTTATTGATTGGTTCTCTGCGTATCTGTATGGCTGCCTGAGTGTTTGTGTGGGTGGGGTGTGTGTGACTCTATACATAGATGTGTGAGTGGGTGATTCACTGGGTGCATGATTTCAAGAGTGCATCTGTGATGGACTGCTTGGGTGGGTGAGTGTGTGTATGGGTGTGTTAGTGAGTGAATGTATATCTCAGTGGTACATGTGCGAGTAACTACATATGTAAAAGGCAGTATATATGTGTGTTAGAGTATTTAAATGGCTATAAGTGAGAGTGTGTTATTGTGAGAGTGGCTGTATGGATGCGTGTGTGCTTGTATCAGTTATTGTATAAGAGCGTAAGAATGTGCTAGTATTTGTATGAGTAAGTGAGCTGGTGTGTGTATAACTGTATAGGTGAGTAAATGGGTGTGTGATTAATTTTTTGCATGACTGACTAGGTGTGTGAGTACCTCTATGGATGAGTGGCGGTGTGTGAGTGTTTATATAGGTGTATGAGTGCATATGATAGTCCTGTACTGAGTGACTGTAAGTATGAGTGACTGTACGGGTGAGTGAGTGGATGTGTGTGTAGACCTAAGAATCAGTGAGTGGGTATGTAGTTTTTGGTGTTGGAGTGTCTATGGTTTTGAGAATGGCAGTCTGTAATTTAGAGTGGGTGTATCAAAAGTTATATTAGGGTGTGAGAAGATGCATGAAATTATCACATGGATGATGTCATCAGTGATGTCATTTGAGATGTCATCAGTGATGTCATCAGTGATGTCACTGACCATGTCATAAGTGATGTAATATGTGACGTCATCAGCAGTGCATTGCGGGGCGCGAGTTATAGTTAGCTGAACTAACTATAACAGGGGAATTTCACGGGTTTTGTACGAGTGCAATGTCCAACTAACTATAACTGTCCCTAAAACCTATGGTTTTTTCAGTGAATTTCAAAGGTTTTATAAATGCTAATTTCTAACTATAACGTGTCTGAAACCTATGGTTTTTTCAGTGAATTTCAAAGCTTTTTTAAATGCTAATTTCTAACTATAACGTGCCTGAAACCTATGGTTTTTTCTGTGAATTTCAAAGGTTTTTTAAATGCTAATTTCTAACTATAACGTGCCTGAAACCTATGGTTTTTTCAGTGAATTTCAAAGGTTTTTTAAATGCTAATTTCTAACTATGCCAACAGAGGTAGGACATGTGAAGAAAGAAGAAAAAACGCACAGAAAGAAGCAAAAGATGTGCAGAAAGAACCAACAGAGGAGCAGAAAGAGGCCTTGTTGCAAAATCATCCTGTGCCCACAACTTTTTCAGACGGGTACTGGTGGTAACTGACTCTGACTAACCAGAGCCAGTGCGCGTTTGCACAGTGGTGAAGGGAGGGGGCCTGAGGTGACATGTGTGCAAACGCGCCCCGTGGCGCGTTTTAAGTTGCGGGATTAAGTCCCCTTGAATCCTGAGGGTCCCTGGGGCCCAACTAGCCCCCCAGGTACCTACAGTTAGGACCACAGAGCTGAGTTGCAGAGAGGCGTTCTGAGGCCACGCACCTTTTTTCACCTCTCTGCAACGCAACTCTGTTGTGCTTACTGAAGGTACCTGGTGGGCTAGTTGGCCCCCAGGATTCAAAGGGAATTAACTCCCCAACTTAAAACGCACCACAGGGAGTGTTTGCGCACATGTCACCTGAGGCCCCGCCCCCTCCCTTCATCACTGTGCAAACGCGCCCCGTGGCGCGTTTTAAGTTGGGGGATTAGGTCACCTTGAATCCTGAGAGTCCCTGGGGCCCAACTAGCCCACCAGGTACTTCCAGTAAGCACCACAGGCCTGCGTTGCAACGCCTGTAACAAATTGTGCAGTTGTGTTTAGGTAGTGAAGAGGGTCGTGCTGGGGGTAGTGTTTTAGGGTTTAGGGTAGTGCAGTGGTGTTTGTGTAGTGTAGGGGGTCATGCTGGGGGTAGATTTAGGGTTTAGGGTAGTGCCGTGGTATTTGGGTAGTGTAGGGAGTCGTGCTGGGGGAGTGTTTTAGGGTTTAGGGTAGTACAGTGGTGTTTGGGTAGTGTAGGGGGTCGTGCTGGGGTTAGTGTTTTAGGGTTTTAGGGTTTAGGGTAGTGCAGTGGTGTTTGGGTAGTGTAGGGGATACTGCTGGGGGTAGTGTTTTAGGGTTTAGGGTAGTGCAATGGTGTTTGGGTAGTGTAGGGGGTACTGCTGGGGGTAGTGTTTTAGGGTTTAGGGTAGTGCAGTGGTGTTTGGGTAGCGTAGGGGGTACTGCTGGGGGTAGTTTTTTAGGGTTTAGGGTAGTGCAGTGGTGTTTGTGTAGTGTAGGAGGTCGTGTTTTAGGGTTTAGGGTAGTGCAGTGGTCTTTGGGTAGTGTAGGGAGTCGTGCGGGGGTATTGTTTTAGAGTTTAGGGTAGTGCAGTGGTCTTTGGGTAGTGTAGGGGGTTGTGCGGGGGTAGTGTTTTAGGGATTAGGGTAGTGCATTGGTATTTGGGTAGTGTAGGGGGTCATGCGGGGGGTAGTGTTTTAGGGTTTAGGGCAGTGCAGTGGTGTTTAGGTAGTGTAGGGGGTCGTGCTGGGGGAGTGTTTTAGGGTTTAGGGCAGTGCAGTGGTGTTCGGGTAGTATAGGGGGTCGTGCTGGGGGAGTGTTTTAGGGTTTAGGGCAGTGCAGTCGTGTTCATGTAGTGTAGGGGGTCATGCTGGGGGAGTATTTTAGGGTTTAGGGTAGTGCAGTGGTGTTTGGGTAGTGTAGGGGGTCATGCTGGGGGTAGTGTTCTAGGGTTTAGGGCAGTGCAGTGGTGTTCGGGCAGTGTAGGGGGTCGTGCTGGGGGTGGTGTTTTAGGGTTTAGGGCAGTGCAGTGGTGTTCGGGCAGGGTAGGGGGTGGTGCAGGGGGTGGTGTTTCAGGGTTTAGGGCAGTGCAGTGGTGTTCGGGCAGTGTAGGGGGTCGTGCTGGGGCTGGTGTTTCAGGGTTTAGGGCAGTGCAGTGGTGTTCGGGCAGTGTAGGGGGTCGTGCTGGGGCTGGTGTTTCAGGGTTTAGGGCAGTGCAGTGGTGTTCGGGCAGTGTAGGGGGTCATGCTGGGGCTGGTGTTTCAGGGTTTAGGGCAGTGCAGTGGTGTTCGGGCAGTGTAGGGGGTCTTGCTGGGGCTGGTGTTTCAGGGTTTAGGGCAGTGCAGTGGTGTTCGGGCAGTGTAGGGGGTCGTGCTGGGGGTGGTGTTTCAGGGTTTAGGGCAGTGCAGTGGTGTTCGGGCAGTGTAGGGGGTCGTGCTGGGGCTAGTGTTTCAGGGTTTAGGGCAGAGCAATGGTGCTCAGGCAGTGTAGGGGGTTGTGCTGGGGGTGATGTTTCAGGGTTTAGGGCAGTGCAGTGGTGTTAGGGCAGTGTAGGGGGTCGTGCTGGGGGTGGTGTTTCAGGGTTTAGGGCAGTGCAGTGGTGTTCGGGCAGTGTAGGGGGTCGTGCTGGGGCTGGTGTTTCAGGGTTTTGGGCGGGGCAGTGGTGTTCGGGCAGTGTAGGGGGTCGTGCTGGGGGTGGTGTTTCAGGGTTTAGGGCAGTGCAGTGGTGTTCGGGCAGTGTAGGGGTCTTGCTGGGGGTGGTGTTTCAGGGTTTAGTGCAGTGGTGTTCGGGCAGTGTAGGGGGTCGTGCTGGGGTGGTGTTTCAGGGTTTAGGGCAGTGCAGTGGTGTTCGGGCAGTGTAGGGTGTCGTGCTGAGGGGTGGTGTTTCAGGGTTTAGGGCAGTGCAGTAGTGTTTGGGCAGTGTAGGGGTCGTGCAGGGGGTGGTGTTTCAGGGTTTAGGGCAGTGCAGTGGTGTTCGGCCAGTGTAGGTAGTCTTGCTGGGGGTGGTGTTTCAGGGTTTAGGGCAGTGCAGTAGTTTTCGGGCAGTGTAGGCGGTCGTGCTGGGGCTGGTGTTTCAGGGTTTAGGGCAGTGCAGTGGTGTGCGGGCAGTGTACGGGGTTGTGCTGGGGCTGGTGTTTCAGGGTTTAGGGCAGTGCAGTGGTGTTTGGGCAGTGTAGGGGGTCGTGCTGGGGCTGGTGTTTCAGGGTTTAGGGCAGTGCAGTGGTGTTCGGGCAGTGTAGGGGGTCGTGCTGGGGCTGGTGTTTCAGGGTTTAGGGCAGTGCAGTGGTGTTCGGGCAGTGTAGGGGGTCGTGCTGGGGCTGGTGTTTCAGGGTTTTGGGCAGAGCAGTGGTGTTCAGGCAGTGTAGGGGGTCGTGCTGGGGGTGGTGTTTCAGGGTTTAGGGCAGTGCAGTGGTGTTCGGGCAGTGTAGGGGGTCTTGCTGGGGGTGGTGTTTCAGGGTTTAGGGCAGTGCAGTGGTGTTCGGGCAGTGTAGGGGATCTTGCTGGGGGTGGTGTTTCAGGGTTTAGGGCAGTGGTGTTCGGGCAGTGTAGGGGGTCTTGCTGGAGGTGATGTTTCAGGGTTTAGGGCAGTGCAGTGGTGTTCGGGCGGTGTAGGGGGTCTTGCTGGGGGTAATGTTTCAGGGTTTAGGGCAGTGCAGTGGTGTTCGTGCAGTGTAGGGGGTCGTGCTGGGGGTGTTGTTTCAGGGTTTAGGGCAGTGCAGTAGTGTTCGGGCAGTGTAGGGGGTCGTGCAGGGGGTGGTGTTTCAGGGTTTAGGGCAGTGCAGTGGTGTTCTGGCAGTGTAGGGGGTCATGCTGGGGGTGGGGTTTCAGGGTTTAGGGCCGTCCAGTGGTGTTCGGGCAGTGTAGGGGGTCGTGCAGGGGGTGGTGTTTCAGGGTTTAGGGCAGTGCAGTGGTGTTCGGGCAGTGTAGGGGGTCGTGCTGGGGCTGGTGTTTCAGGGTTTAGGGCAGTGCAGTGGTGTTCGGGCAGTGTAGGGGGTCTTGCTGGGGGTGGTGTTTCAGGGTTTAGGGCAGTGGTGTTCGGGCAGTGTAGGGGGTCTTGCTGGGGGT
Organism: Calotriton arnoldi; assembly: GCA_963921515.1. Taxonomy (NCBI): domain Eukaryota; kingdom Metazoa; phylum Chordata; class Amphibia; order Caudata; family Salamandridae; genus Calotriton; species Calotriton arnoldi. The sequence continues at coordinate 41,402 of CAWUFW010025229.1, forward strand.
GATGTTTCAGGGTTTAGGGCAGTGGAGTGGTGTTCGGGCAGTGTAGGGGGTCTTGCTGTGGGTAGTGTTTCAGGGTTTAGGGCAGTGCAGTGGTGTTCGTGCAGTATAGGGGGTCGTGCTGGGGATGGTGTTTCTGGGTTTAGGGCAGTGCAGTAGTGTTCGAGCAGTGTAGGGGTTGTGCAGGGGGTGGTGTTTCAGGGTTTAGGGCAGTGCAGTGGTGTTCGGGCAGTGTAGGGGGTCGCGCTGGGGGTGGTGTTTCAGGGTTTAGGGCAGTGCAGTGGTGTTCGGGCAGTGTAGGGGGTCATGCACGGGGTAGTGTTTCAGGGTTTAGGGCAGTGCAGTGGTGTTCGGGCAGTGTAGGGTGTTGTGCTGGGGCTGGTGTTTCAGGGTTCAGGGCAGTGCAGTGGTGTTCAGGCAGTGTAGGGGGTCGTGCTGAGGCTGGTGTTTCACGGTTTAGGGCAGTGCAGTGGTGTTCGGGCAGTGTAGGGGGTCGTGCTGGGGCTGGTGTTTCAGGGTTTAGGGCAGTGCAGTGGTGTTCGGGCAGTGTAGGCGGTCGTGCTGGGGCTGGTGTTTCAGGGTTTAGGGCAGTGCAGTGGTGTTCGGGCAGTGTAGGGGGTCGTGCTGGGGCTGGTGTTTCAGGGTTTAGGGCAGTGCAGTGGTGCTTGGGCAGTGTAGGGGGTCGTGCTGGGGGTGATGTTTCAGGGTTTAGGGTAGTGCAGTGGTGTTCGGGCAGTGTAGGGGGTCGTGCAGGGGCTGGTGTTTCAAGGTTTAGGGCAGTGCAGTGGTGTTCGGGCAGTGTAGGGGGTCGTGCTGGGGCTGGTGTTTCAGGGTTTTGGGCAGAGCAGTGGTGTTCGGGCAGTGTAGGGGGTCATGCTGGGGGTAGTGTTTCCGGATTTAGGGCAGTGCAGTAGTGTTCGGGCAGTGTAGGGGGTCGTGCTGGGGGTGGTGTTTCAGGGTTTAGGCCAGTGGTGTTCGGGCAGTGTAGGGGTCTTTCTGGGGGTGATGTTTCAGGGTTTAGGGCAGTGCAGTGGTGTTCGGGCAGTGTAGGGGGTCTTGCTGGGGGTAGTGTTTCAGGGTTTAGGGCAGTGCAGTGGTGTTCGGGCAGTGTAGGGGGTCGTGAAGGGGGTGGTATTTCAGGGTTTAGGGCAGTGCAGTGGTGTCGGGCAGTGTAGGGGGTCGTGCTAGGGGTGGTGTTTCAGGGTTTAGGGCAGTGCAGTGGTGTTCGGGCAGTGTAGGGGGTCATGCAGGGGCTGGTGTTTCAGGGTTTAGGGCAGTGCAGTGGTGTTCGGGCAGTGTAGGGGGTCGTGCTGGGGGTAGTGTTTTAGGGTTTAGGGTAGTGCAGTGGTACTTGTGTAGTGTAGGGGGTCGTGCTGGGGGTAGTGTTTTAGGGTTTAGGGTAGTGCAGTGGTGTATGTGTAGTGTAGGGGGTCATGTTTTAGGGTAGTGCAGTGGTGTTTGGGTAGTGTAGGGGGTCGTGCTGGGGGTAGTGTTTTAGGATTTAGGTTAGTGCAGTGGTGTTTGGGTAGTGTAGGGGGTCGTGTTGGGGTAGTGTTTTAGGGTTTAGGGAAGTGCAGTGGTGTTTGTGTAGTGTAGGGGGTCGCGCTGGGGGTAGTGTTTTAGGGTTTAGGGTAGCGCAGTGGTGTTTGGGTAGTGTAGGGGGTCGTGCTGGGGGTAGTGTTTTAGGATTTAGGTTAGTGCAGTGGTGTTTGGGTAGTGTAGGGGGTCGTGCTGGGGTAGTGTTTTAGGGTTTAGGGAAGTGCAGTGGTGTTTGTGTAGTGTAGGGGGTCGTGCTGGGGGTAGTGTTTTAGGGTTTAGGGTAGTGCAGTGGTGCTTGTGTAGTGTAGGGGTCGTGCTGGGGGTAGTGTTTTAGGGTTTAGGGTAGTGCAGTGGTGTTTGTGTAGTGTAGGGGGTCATGTTTTAGGGTAGTGCAGTGGTGTTTGGGTAGTGTAGGGGTCGTGCTGGTGGTAGGGTTTTAGGATTTAGGTTAGTGCAGTGGTGTTTGGGTAGTGTAGGGGGTCGTGCTGGGGTAGTGTTTTAGGGTTTAGGATAGTGCAGTGGTGCTTGTGTAGTGTAGGGGGTCGTGCTGGGAGTAGTGTTTTAGGGTTTAAGGTAGTGCAGTGGTGTTTTTGTAGTGTAGGGGGTCATGTTTTAAGATGCAATGCTCCATTACCTGACCAGTCTGCACTACATAAAACTGCAAAAAAACTAAAAATAAAAAGTGTTTTGCACACTTTTGTCATTGGGCTATATGTGGGCTACATCTGGGTAATATTTGTGCTACATTTGGGCTCTTTTTTCACTGGTGGCCATCTTGGAAGACTTCTTTGTTATGAAGTTTCATAATTTCTTCATTTACTGCAGTCTCCTCAGTAGGAAATGCTTTCAGTTTTTTACTTTGATTCCATCAAGAAGGCATTCAGATGTGTCTCACATCTGCCATAAATTCAGAATGTTAGCACTCTAGTTGCTCATTAGATCACTGGAGTAAAGCTACTGCTCACCAGGGAGTTAACTGGTAGTCTGCTGCTGGTATTGAAAGTGATTGTTTCAGTCTGCATGTCAGAATTTTCTAATGAAATAGAAGAGGATTTGAGATCTCACTTAAAACATGCCCTAATTTTTCTTTCTGCAGCACTAACCATAATTTCTATTTCAAAAAGAACCCCTCATTTTGTTCCTTTTTAAATTAAATGTTTTAAGTGTTACCAGTTTATTCCAATCAAGATGGCTTCAGGTGTGCCATACTTTTGTCATAAGTAAGGCTGTTAGCACTCCAGTTGTTCTTTAGAACACTCTGGGAAGCTGCAGTAGAACACAAAGGCATCAACTTGCAGGCTGCTCCTGTTGAAATATAACAGGAAGATATTTGAGATCACACTTGAAATATGTCCTAATTTTTCTTTCTACAGCACTAACCATAATTTCTATGACAAAATGAACCCCATCATTTTGTTCCTTTTTAAATTAAATGTTTTAAGTGTTACCAGTTTATTCCAATCAAGATGGCTTCAGGTGTGCCATACTTTTGTCATAAGTAAGGCTGTTAGCACTCTAGTTGTTCTTTAGAACACTCTGGGAAGCTGCAGTAGAACACAAAGGCATCAACTGGCAGGCTGCTACTGTTGAAATATAACAGGAAGATATTTGAGATCACACTTGAAACATGTCCTGATTTTTCTTTCTACAGCACTAACCATAATTTCTATGACAAAATGAACCCCATCATTTTGTTCCTTTTTAAATTAAAGTTAAGTGTTACCAGTTTATTCCAATCAAGATGGCTTCAGGTGTGCCATACTTTTGTCATAAGTAAGGCTGTTAGCACTCTAGTTGTTCTTTAGAACACTCTGGGAAGCTGCAGTAGAACACAAAGGAATCAACTGACAGTCTCTGCCCTTGTTGGATGTACATGTTTTACTGAGAATGTCAGACTTCATTCTCACATGAGTGAGAAAGATAATGTGAATTTACAGAAAATATGCTCTCATTTTAGCTTCTGGAGCACCTTCCAAACCTCCATGGGACAAGCATGAGAAAATAGTGTTCTCTCAAACATGATTCATGATATCCCAGCAGAAGGTTTTTCACATGGTAAAATCACCTTAGAATACACCACAATTCCTAAAATTATTATGGTACCATCAACAAATAAATTCTAATGTAACTAAAGCCTGTTATCACCCTTTATAGTTCTCCTTTTGGTGACCCTCAAAATCTTCTATTCACTACAATGCATTTCAATGAGGTACTATCATTTATATTGGTCCCAAGATGGCTGCCAGCAATTCCAGGATGAAGTGCTGACAGCCAATCAGATCTCACGATGACATGTGTGGTTAGGCTCCGCCCAGATATATATGTGACTTTACTTTTGATTTTCTCAGGAACTACTGAACGGATTTACACCATTTAAGCAAAAGGCACGACACTGAACCAAGGGCTACCTCTTTGCCAAATTTGGTATAATTCCGTTCAGCAGTTCGGGCTGTAGCTGCGACTAAAGGTTCCTATGGAAAAATGAATGGGGAAAACGCGTTTTGGGACCCCCTTTTTCTCGGCCCCCGCTTGACGTATCACCCCGAGACTTTCAGGATAGGAGCGGACCGGAGCGCCCCAACAAGTTGGAAACTTTCGCGAAGATTCGTTAACCGGCGCCAACGTTATTTCAAATAGAATGTCGCGGATTTCCTATGGATAATAGGTTTTAACTATAACTATCTACTGGCGACCGCCAGTAGATAATATATATATATATATTCACTGAAAAAACCATAGGTTTCAGGGACGTTATAGTTACAAATTAGCATTTAAAAAACCTTTGAAATTCACTGAAAAAACCATAGGTTTTAGGGACAGTTATAGTTAGTTGGACATTGCACTCGTACAAAACCCGTGAAATTCCCCCGTTATAGTTAGTCCAGCTAACTATAACTTGCGCCCCCGCAATGCACTGCTGATGACGTCACATATTACATCACTCATGACATGGTCAGTGACATCACTGATGACATCACTGATGACATCTCAAATGACATCACTGATGACATCACTGATGACATCATCCAGTGACTGTGTGTTTCTGTAAAGTTTATATATTTTTAATATATATAGGAAAAGACGTATTGAAGAATGAGTGGGTGTGTAAGTGTCTGTATGGATGATTTAGTAGGTGCGTGACTGACTCTATAAGTGAGTGATTTAACGTATCTTACTGAATGCATGGGTTAGTGACTAAACTGGGTGAATGTCTGTATCCGTCTGTCTGTTGCTGTGTAAGTGGCTGCATGTGTTTGTGAATAGCTACATGAGTGTCTATATGAGTTATTGAATGCTTGTCTGAGTATCTGTATGGGTGCCTGAGTGTTTGTGTGGGAGGGGTGTGTGCAACTCTGTGCATAGATGTGTGAGTGGGTGATTCACTGGGTGGATGGTTTCAAGAGTGCAACTGTGATAGACTGTATGGGTGGGTAAGTGTGTGTAAGAGTGTGTTAGTGAGTGAATGTATGTCCCAGTGGTACATGTGTGAGTAACTACATATGTGAAAGGCAGTATATATGTGTGTTGGAGTATATAAATAGCTATAAGCGAGAGTGAGTGATTGTGATAGTGGCTGTATGGATGAGTGTGTGCTTGTATCAGTGATTGTATAAGAGCGTAAGAATGTGCTACTATTTGTATGAGTAAGTGAGCTGGTGTGTGTATAACTGTATAGGTGAGTAAATGGTAGTGTGTTTAATTATTTGCATGACTGACTAGGTGTGTGAGTACCTCTATGGATGAGTGGCGGTGTTTGAGTGTCTATATAGAAGTATGAGTGCATATGATAGTCCTGTACTGAGTGACCGTAAGTATGAGTGACTGTACGGGTGAGTGAGTGGATGTGTGCGTAGACCTAAGAATCAGTGAGTGGGTATGTAGTTATTGGTGTTGGAGTGTCTATGGTTTTGCGAATGGCAGTCTGTAATTTAGAGTGGGTGTATCAAAGGTTATATTAGGGTGTGAGGAGGTGCATCAGATTATCACGTGGATGATGTCATCAGTGATGTCATTTGAGATGTCATCAGTGATGTCATCAGTGATGTCACTGACCATGTCATGAGTGATGTAATATGTGACGTCATCAGCAGTGCATTGCGGGGCGCGATTTATAGTTAGCTGGACTAACTATAACGGGGGAATTTCACGGGTTTTGTACGAGTGCAATGTCCAACTAACTATAACTGTCCCTAAAACCTATGGTTTTTTCAGTGAATTTCAAAGGTTTTTTAAATGCTAATTTATAACTATAACGTCCCTGAAACCTATGGTTTTTTCAGTGAATTTCAAAGTTTTTTAAATGCTAATTTGTAACTATAACATGTCTGAAACCTACAGTTTTTTCAGTGAATTTCAAAGGTTTTGTAAATGACAATTTTTAAATGTATTAATTGTTATATAAATTTTTTTCATACTGATTTCCAAATTTTTTAGAAACAATTTTTTTTTACATATTTTATTTTTTAAATTACATTGTAATTACATTATACATTACATTACAAAAATACTTTCTCAGAATGAATTACTTTAGTTTAATTACTTTGCACATAGGCAATAGACTTTTAAGTACAGTAGTTACAGTTGTTGCAATGGGCAACACATTTTCAAACACAATGCAACATTCAGCTCAATGTGAATTTCTAGTTAAATGCAATTAGTTACTTTATGGATTACTTTTCTAACCACATTACTGGATCCTAGATTCAGTCCTGGGACATCTCCTGTAAACAGTTGAGTAAAAGCGTTTTGGTTACAGTCGTGATTTTTAAGGAATATTATTGTACTTTAAAAGTTCACACTTAGAAACTTTTTCTCATAGAATCACCAATGTTATCCTATGGAAGGAAATTCACTTAGAAGTTAAAAACTGTTATCGTTACTTTTTCTTACTCAGTGTTGGATCCTGGATCCAGCACTGGTGCATCTCCTGTAAACAGTTGAAAGAATGCGTTTAAGTCATACAGGCGATTTTTTAGGAATATTTGTAGTTTGTGAAAATCGACACTTTGAAACTTTTCTGCTGAAAACCAGACAATGTATTCCTATGGAAGGAAATTCAAGTTACTGGTAAGTACGGTTAAAATTACTTTTCAGGATCAGTACTGGGCTGAAAGATGCAGCACTGAGGTCTCTCCTGATAACAGGTGAGTGTTAAGATTAAGTATTTGTTTGATTGTATTACAATATT
>CAWUFW010025230.1:0-48110 GCA_963921515.1 Calotriton arnoldi
AGGGTGCAGTGCTGACACCTACTACTGTCTCATATCCCCTCGTGCCACAGGTCCCACTTGTTTTGGCCGCTCAGCCTGTGCCCACATCGTCGTCATCGTGTGCCATACTCATCCAGCCGCGGAAGCAGTTCCATGCTCAGCAGACATTCATGTTGCCGTGGCGTTGCCGCTTGACGGATATGCAGTCAGTCCCCATCAGCACGCCCCGCAAGTCATTGGGGCCTAGATCCCCATGTGCATGCACATGGCAGTGGTTCGTATCACTAGCCATTGCCATTGTTGGGAGACCTGTGTAAGTGTATTGTGGCCGTGCCGTCCCAGCTTGACAGCTGGGCTGTGGCTCATGTGCTTGCTCAGTCATGTCAGTGATGTGTATGCGAAATTGCTATGTGTCGTGTTGCTTTGACATGTGTCCTCTGCCATTGTCCCTAGGCGGAGACCGAACATTGACCGCCCATACCAATTGCTGGCGGACATGGACGATACAGAGGTTATTAGGAAGTTTCGGCTGGACAGGCCAACCCTGCATCGACTGTGTGCCATGTTAGAACCCCATCTCCGTCCCCGCAGGGTGTATCCGACTGCTGTCACCCCCACGGCTAAGGTGATGGCCGCCATGCATTTCTTCGCCACTGGGTCATTCCAGCACACAGTGGGCATTGGAGGAGGGATGTCCCAGCCCATGTTCAGCAAGGTGCTGAGGGATGTACTGGCAGCCATGATGCTGTACCGAAACAGGTACATCCGCTTCCCCAGGGCTCGTGAATTGGCGGCAGTGAAGGGTGCATTCTATGCCCTTGGCAGAATCCCACACGTCGTTGGAGCCATTGACTGCACACATGTCGGCCTTGTTCCACCACAGGCCACTGAGCACCTGTACCGCAACAGGAAGCACACGCACTCCCTGAATGTGCAAGTGGTGTGCCTTGCGGACATGGTGATCACCCACGTGTGTGCAAAGTTCCCAGGCTCGGCCCATGATGCACACATAATGCGCAACAGCATCTTGCCACGACTGATGTCCAATATGCAACAGGATCGTGCCTGTATTGTCGGTGAGTATGTGGAGTGGTGTAGCGTGCTGGTTGTGCGATGCTGTCCCCTGTCCAGTTGGAATAGCAACGGTTCTCTGTGTCCCTCACACCCAGGTGACTCTGCGTACCCGAATGGGGCATGGCTGCTCAGTCCATTGAGGAATCCTCGCACCCCAGCAGACGATCGCTACAATGAGGCACATGGGAGGACCAGACGTGTGGTCGAGCGTACCTTTGGCCTCCTCAAGTCCAGGTTCAGGTGCCTGGACCGCACCGGGGGTGCACTGGCGTACTCCCCACAGAAGGTGTGCCAGATAGTGGTGGCGTGCTGCATGCTGCACAATCTGGCCATTCGGAAGCAGATCCCCTCATCGTGGATGACGGAGATCAACCAGGGCCCCAGCCCGCAGACCAGGACAGCTCGAGTGAGGAGGACAGCGGAGAGGAGGAAGCTGGTAATGTGCGGCAGCAGCTCATCGCCCGCTACTTCACTTGACGGTGAGTGTCCATGTACGACGGCTGATGTGGCTGTATCTGTGCAGGTGTGTGTGTGCTGTGTCAGGGTGGCCGTTTGTTCACTGCGTGCTGTGTGTCAACGCTCCATGGCCAGGGTAGTATGCCACTGTTGGTGGCTGTGGCATTGTGCCCTATTGCTCTGTGCGATGTGTGTACATTGCTTGTAGTTGTTGACATGTACTGTGTGATGGGTGTGTGACACACTCATTGAATGTGCTCCTGTTCTGTCTCCCACCCCTAGGTCCCTACAGGCCCTCCGGATTCAATTGCCATGCCACGCATCAGGTGCCTTTCCGCCCAAGGTGGCCGTTGTATTCCGTACAAATAAAACACAGGGCACAAACAGCAGTTAGTGAAAAAGGTGCATTTATTACAAACTGTGACATGTGATTGTGTGTAAGGTGATGACAAAAGTGGTGCGTGCAGTGACAATGAGCTGTCGGTCATGGCTGCGTGATGATCAGGGTGTACCCACTGGTTCTATGTCCATAGTCCAACACACACATGCCATCCAGATGGCTGTGTGGAGTGGGATCGTAGTCCAAGTCAATGCAGTGGCTGGTCAAGGAAGGCTGACGGAAGGCTGGCTGGCTGCCTCACTTGCGTTTGGAGCGTGCGAAGTCCTCCCGGGAGATCTGTTTCCACTTCGGACGGCCCCTTCCACGTTTGCGAGGGGGTGCCTGCTTGCGACATGCTGGTGGTTGAGGTGTGCTCACTGGCTGTGGACGCAGGGGAACTGGACACTGCTGCTCCACCCTGCGCCCCGGCAGGTGGTGGCGGAGGGGAGCTGCTGTCCCTGGCTGTGACCTCACCGCCACCACCAGCTGTCCCATGAGGTCCACGATTTGGCCCATACGGGCGTCCATGGACCTCAGCACCCCCAGCACCTCACGCGTGTCTGAAGCAGACCGGAGCCATTGTCCTTGGGCCTCTTCATAGGCCCCAAGGACTCTGGCCATTTGAGGCAGGGCATGGCTCCCAGGGGAGGCTGGCGTTTCCCTGACCCTGCTCCTCCTACCAGTCCTGCTGCCACCGGCCTGCCCACTAGCCATATTGCTCACCACGGTCCTCGCTGTGGCTCCCAGGGTGGATCCAGTCGGCCGGGCCACCACCTGCGCTGGGGCTGGTGCCAGCGAAGACGTGGCGGTGGTGGCGGCGGTGGTGGTCGGTGCGGCGATGGTGGCGGTTGCGGCAGTGGTAGTGGCCACAATGACCGTGGGTGTGGCCGCAACGACAGTGGCAGCAGGGGCTGGGAATGTTCAGCAGCCCTGGATGATGGGTTGGTGGGTAGGAGGGGTCCTGGGGAGCGGCTGGGCCCTGCCACACCAGATGGGCCTGCTTGGTGGTCCGTGTCCGAAGAGGAGGACAGATCCTCCAGATCCGTGTGTCCTCGTTGGGGGCTTGTAGGCTGGCTGTGCTGGCTGCTGGCTCCATCCCCAGCATCCAGCAGTTCGTCACCTGTGGAGAGAATGAGATTTGTTATTGTGTTGCACCTGGCGAAGTATGTATTTGTCGTCTGACATTAACAGTTCGTGCAATCTCGTACATGGGTTTCCCGGAGGCGTGTGTGTGGCTGTAGCATCTGTAGTTGTGTGTGCTTGGCAATGGGACTGTGTGCTGTGCACATGTGGCATGGGACGGATTGGCCATGCCGATGGGTGTGTTGCTGTCCCCCTACTTATTGTGACTCTGGTGTATGCGGGCTCCTGGCCCATCCTGGGTCTGGTTTGTACTTTGCTTTTGGTGTTCAGATGGGACGCTTAGGAACGCATATGGCAACATGGGGGCCATGCCCCAGATTCGCATTTGGGAGGGAATATGCTTTTGGGGTACAAATGGAACGCTTAGGAACGCATATGGCAACATGGGGGCCATGCCCCAGATTCGCATTTGGGAGGGGATATGCTTTTGGGGTTCAAATGGAACGCTTAGGAACGCATATGGCAACATGGGGGCCACGCCCCAGATTCGCATTTGGGAGGGAATATGCTTTTGGGGTTCAAATGGAACGCTTAGGAACGCATATGGCAACATGGGGGCCATGCCCCAGATTCGCATTTGGGAGGGGATATGCTTTTGGGGTTCAAATGGAACGCTTAGGAACGCATATGGCAACATGGGGGCCATGCCCCAGATTCGCATTTGGGAGGGGATATGCTTTTGGGGTACATGCTGTGAGCCATGGGTGCCGAACGTGACATGTGTTGTGGCAGCATGACAGTGCATGGTTTGAGGTGTGTGCATGCTTGACATGGCCTGCATATTTGCTGTCTGTTGTGATTACTGGACATGGCATTGGACGCATCGTTATGAGTGAGTGATGGTTGTGTGCCAGCCAACGTATTGCAGTTGTCCCATCTCCTTGGTGTGCGTGCTGCCCTGTGCCATGTGCATCACTGCAGTGCTCGGGGGTGTGGCCCATGTTGTGTGTTGTTGCTCACAGTGTGTCGTGCGCTTCATTGACTTCTGGCACATGGTTGGTCATGGGCATGTATCTTAGCGTGACTGCTGTATGTGTGGCAGCTGTGCGGATGACATGCCTTTCATGAGACTGGGGCTGACGGATGGGATGGATGGTATGTTGTATGTGCATGGTGTGTCAGTGAGTTTGATGGGTTCAGTGGTGTTCGTGTGCATTTATGTTGTTCCGCTCTGTTGCGTCTAGTGTTGTTTGTCTTACATAGGCGTAGTTGTGGGGTGTGTGGTTGACAGGCAGTAGGGGCTACATGGACAGGACTTCAATGGTGTTTCGGTTGTGTGTGATGAGTTGCACAGTGGCTGCCGTGTGGGACTATATTCAGTGTGGCTTGTGCATGCAGACGTGGCTCCTTGGGTGTTGCTATGTCTGTGATGGGTCATGTGGGGTGTGAGTCTGTTGTTCATGTCCGTGTGCACATTGTTCACTTGTTCGTGACGGTGGGCGGTGCTGCGTGTTCGTTTGCTACGTGACATGTCCCATGTGTTGGTCGTGTTCCGGTCCTCATGCCTCCAGTAATCCAGCCCTGTCCAGTTTCCCACCTGCAAGTTGTTCGTGCGTGCACTGTACTGGATGCCACATGGCTCTAAGCGGGGGTGCTCCATGTTGCAGGTCTGTGGGGGTGGGGGGTGTTGTGGGTCGTGGGGGTGGCTGGACACCCACTGACACCGATTGCTGTGGACCGTGATGTCTGCCTTTCGGCTGTCGTTGTGCACTGCGGTGGCTGACACGTGGCTGTGGGGTGTGGGGGATGCTCCTCCTTGCTGTGCTGTGGGACTGGGGCCTGGTGTGTGTTGTACTTGGGCTGTCCACCCTCCCACCCACTGCACTTTGTGTTCCTGCCACTTACCTGTTACTTGTCGGTTAGTGCAGCTGTGGCGGACACATGGGTGTGGTGGGTGCTCGTTGTGGCGCTTCTGGCATATTTGGGGACCTGTTGGTGGTTACGTGGCTGGCTGAGTGTACACATGTCCCCACGCATCTTACAGTTGTTCGGTTTGGGCTGTGTGTGGTGGTGTCTGTTGCATGTGTGTGTGATGTGTTGTGTATTGTGTGCTGGACATGGGGGTGTTTGTCCCTGGGAGCTGTGGCATGGTAGTTGCGCATGTGAGTACATAGCGGTGTGCTGGTATACATTAGTTTGTACTTACCAGCCTCCACTCCCCTGCTAATCCGGCGAGGATCTCCGGATGTATTACGACTCGCACCTTCTCCTCCCACGCTTTGAAGGTCTTAAAGAGCGCGGGATTCCCTCCGCCAGTGACGGCAGCCAGCTCTCTGTTTTTGCCCTCCTTCTTCTTGACCAGGCTCTTTACGTCATTCCAACGTTTGTTTATTTCACCTCTGTTCCTGGGCAGGGTCCCGACTGCATTGACCTGGTCTACGATCCGGTTCCACATTCTGTTTCTGGTGGCTAGTGGTGTGTGCTGGACCATGTTCCCATAGATTTGTGGGTACACCTTGATGATCTCGTCGACCATGACCGTCAGCTCAATGGGCGTGTACTTGGGCATTCTTTGTGGTGCCATGGTGTTTGTGGTGCTGGTGCGGTGTGTGTTGTGTAATGTGCAGGGGGTTTGTGGTGCCGGTGTTTGGTGGTGGTGGTGGTGGTTGTGATGTGTGCGTTTCTGTGGTGTGCTGCTGTCCTTGCTGTGTCACTGTGTCCTCTCCTCTCCTCTCTAGTTTGCAATGTAGCAAGGGGTTGTGGTCTGTGGGAGTGCTGCTTTTGTACTCACCTATGTGGGTGTGTCCTCATGGTCTGTTGTTTTCAGGTGTGTTGTGTCTGGGGTTCTGGCCTTTGTATTTTTTGTTTGTCCGGGGGGTGTTTTCGGGATGTGTACTGTGCTTGTGTATTTGTGCGTGCCTTGCTGTGTGGACTTGTTGGCCATGTTGTGTGCTATTGGTTTTGTGTGCGGATGGTTTCTGTGCAGGTTCGTTGGCGCCATGGCTTCTGCCGTGTCGATTCTCATCGGCGTTGTTTGCGCTGGCGGGCGGTATATTTGTGGGTTTTCCGCGCTCATGTCGGTGCGATCGTAATTTCACGTGCGGTGTGTCGGCCGTGAGGGCGGGCGGTTTTGTGTTGTCGTGCGTGTTTCCGTCCGTGGCGGGCGGTTTGACTCCGACTCGGACGTTGGCGGGCGGTATTTTGTGTGATTTTTCCGCCGATGGCGGTTTTCGGTTTGTGTAATCGTAATGGCGTGGTCGGTGTTCAGGCGGTGTGTGCGGGCGGATTTTTGCCGCTTCCATGCCTGGCGGATTTATTTACGCCGGGTATCGTAATGGGCCCCTATGTTCTTATTAATAATATGTATTATTTAATTTATTTAAAATTATTTATTAGAGATTTTTAAAAAACGATATTTTGAACAACGATATTTTTAACAACGATATTTTTGTTTCGATCTTTTTGTACTTACCATTGTAAAGATAGGATGTCGATATTCTTGACATCGATATTTTGAACACGATATTTGTGTAGGTCGATATTCCTGTCGTCGATATTCTGTCAGTGATCCGACCTCAAATACTGAAGAAAAAAGACAACCTCTAAATTACTCTCTTTATATTATTGGTGGGTGTAACTCCAGTTATTCATAAACATCATTAGAGTTCTTATAGAGCCATAAACATACATAATACCTACATATTATTTTTCCCTCATTTTTATTTTCAAAATTGCAATTATCATCAAACACTTTTTTCCCTTTGAATATCAAAACAACTTATTTTATCAAATAACAGTAGCTTCCTTAAATTGGAAGGAAAGAAAGTCCTCACCTAGCCACAAACCTCTCATACAACATACACACCACACCTTTTCATACAGCAAAACAGTTAATAATAAGAATACATTGTCAAAAATGCCTCCATATGTTCATGGGTGCTTATACATGCAATTTATACGGGATTGTAGTGTGACAATATCCAAAGTCACAAATTGTAAATATTTAAACATAACTATAAAAAAGACATTTCATGATATATACATAATCCAATAGAAATCACAGATTTCTTTTAGTCAGCAAACAATGTGCTACATGTTCCTTTAAGTTAGCACACAATGCGCTTCACATATTACATCAGTTATGACATGTTCTGTGACATCATTGATAACTACACTGAAGACATTCAAAATGACATTATTGACGGCAACACTGTGCATGGCTGGGGACCGAGCTATAGTTACTTCAGTTAATAATTGGTGAATTTCAGTGGTTTTTAGAGTTTAAAGTGCTATGTTTTAACTGACTTTATATGATATACATATTTATTAACTAGTGGCGGTCGCCACTAGGTAGTTATAGTTAGGTCTGTTTTTCCATAGAAAGAGCGTTTTTTAATTTGCTAATAACTTTGGCCCCGTTTGACGAATATTCACAAAACATTCGCCCCAAAAATGTTTATCTAACTCAGCTCTTTCCTGGAAAGTTTCGGGGTGATCCGTCAAGCGGGGCGAGAAGAAAAGGGGTTCCCAATATGCACAGTTCTCATGCATTTTCATTAGACTTCTTTAGACAGGGCTAGAGCAAAAACTACTGAACGGAATTAAACCAACTTTGGGAGGCTAGATCTTGGGCCACAGATTGTGTTTTTTGTGATTTGGTGTACATTTGTTCAGCCGTTTTTGAGAAATTATGGGGCAAACATATTTGCATATCTGGACAGTTGGGTCCGCGAGAGTCTCGAGAGACTCTCGTGGGAGCCCCAATTTAAAAACAGAGCATTCTGATTGGCCTAGGGAGCTTTTTTTCTCTTGGGCCATCACGCTCTGACTCCCATGGGATTGAGCATTCTGATTGGCTGCCAGCAACAACAATGGCGGAACGATCGCCACCGCCGGGCTATCGGTAGCGATCGTTCCGCATTAACAATGAGATTTACCCACCGCCATATTAGGATGGCGGTGGGTATCGCGGTGGACGCAAAGTCCGTCTTCCGCTTTTCCGCCGGTGGCAATCGCACCGATTGCCAGCTGGGCGGAGCAGGGCCACTAATATGGTGGCGGTGCCTAGCAGGCACCGTCCACCATATTAGGATGTGGGAAAAGAAAGGCCTTTCCATGGCGGCGAGGCCACCATGGAAAGGCTGGCGGTGATTGGGTTTGGGGGCCCCCCTTGTGTCGGGGGGAGGTGGGGTGCACTTGGGGGGTACCCCCTACATTTCACTGCACCAAGTGGCAGGCACCGTGTGGTGCCTGCCATGTGGTGCAGTGAAATGCTAGACATGCGATTTTAACATCGCTGTCAGCAGCACCCGCTGCAATGTTAAATTTCAGAATGCGACCGCCATGGTGGCGGTCGCATCCTAATTCGTGGTGCAGGACCGCCGCATGTCTGGCGGGCGGTCCATACACCGCAAGGATGGCGGGCGGACTCAGGTCCGCCCGCCATCCTAATGAGCCCCTTAGTCCCTGTCCTGAAGAAGAAAAGCAAATAATATAAGGGGGCAGGATAGGTATCCCCTGAACCCCTAGGCCACATGGAGGAACCCAGAGAGACCGTCCTGGGGCCCAAACAAAAAAAGGCAAAAAATGCCACGAAGGGATTAAAAAACACCACAAAATGGCAGTCAGGCCGCATTTAGTAACCTTATGCCCCGTGAAGCCTATCCCTGGGGCTGTGTTCATATAGGGGAGGGAGCCTGCATGGCCCCCCTTCCCAGAGCCTCCAGAGGCCCTGGGGAGCCCACCCCGGGCCAAAATTATTTTATACGGGGAAGAGGCCCGCACTGCCCCATCTCCCGGAGCCTCTGAAGGCCCTGGGGAGCCTACACCCTGGGACAAAACTTTACAAAATGTGAAGGGGGCCATGTGGTCCCCCTCCAGAGCCTCAAAAGGCCCTTGGCACTTGGGTGGAGCATTTTTTAATTTCCCGCCAAGCGGGAGCAAAGACTTAGGGGCCGATTCCGATCTCGGCCGGTAGGGCTCCGAATCGGATTCGGCTTAACCGGATCCGATTCGGAGCCCTATTTCCCGACCGATTCGTACGCGCGTCCGGGCGAGCGAGTACGATGCGAAATCGCCGTCCGACTCGTCTGGGCGTCCCGACCGCTCCGACCGACTCGTTCCCGGGTCGAACCGCACCGACCGACTCATTCGGACTCGACTCGCACCGCGCAATGGAGACGTTCCCCGGCCGGGTAAGTACGAAGCGCGCCGCGAGCAGTCCGACCGAGCCGCGCACTCCGGCTCGAAAGAGCAGTCGGAGCCGTACTTTGGGGGTCCGTGTCGGACCCCCCTGTACGCGTAGCCGCGCGAGTCCCACACAGGGGGGACACATGGGTCCCCCCTACACGTGCATGTACGGCGCGACCCGCATCAACGCGCACATGCTGTAGGGGGTGCCCTTGTTCTCGTCGTGCCCATTGAGTCAATGGGAGCCCGTGTACGCGTCGTACGACTGGCTCCCATTGACTTCAATGGGAGTCCGACCGAATCGAGTCCGATAGCATACGTGCGCATCGTACTCGTTCGGTCGGACTGCTAGAGTCCGATTCAGTCGGAAATCTCTCCGGGTCCGGCTCGGTCAGAGAGATTTCCGGCCCGAATCGGAATCGGCCCCTGAGTCCACTCCCAGCAGGTGAAAGTTTCAAATTGCTGGTAGCGAATTCGATCTGTTTCTCTGCCCGTAGTGAGATGTCATCAGGGATAGCATAAATTATGTCATAGAACATGTCATGAGTGATGTCATATATGAAGTCATAAGCAGTGCGTGGCTGGCGCGCAAGTTATAGTTAGCTCTATTAACTATAAGTGGCAAATTTCTGTGTTTTTTAGTTCCATATGTTGATGTTGTCACCAACAAATCTAACTATAACATTACTTTAACCTTTGTTTTTTTCTGTGAGTGCTATTCATAAGTACAAACTGGCTATTATCAGTGTGTTAAACATATACATATATATGTGTATATATATATTTATATATGTGTGTGTGTGTATATATATAGACATATATATCAATTTATAGATATGTGCATGTGTGTGTATATATATATATATATATATATATATATATACATATATATACGTATATACATATATAGCTATCATTATTACATATATATATATATCCAAAACAACACGAGTTTGCCCATGAAGGATGTTTAACGGCTGGTCCCGGTCGTAGGAGAGCCCTGAAGCTGCAAAGTGGACCTGCTGGAGTCAAACGACGATCAGCGCTGGGGGCAGGAAGTCGTTTCATGAGAGACTATTGTTCAGCACAGCAGGCTCAGCGTGAGTCTCCGCCCACAAGGGCAGCTGATCTGTATTACAAGTACTGCTGCCGCATCACGCTGTGTGCCACAAACTGCCTCTGAAGAAATGCAAGGTAGCATGAAACGCGTCAGGCAGCTGTTCATTTTAGAAGATATCCTTTCTGCTGTGCAGTACCGTCATTAATTAAAACGGCAAACTTACCTTCCTGTGTGTGGCTCTCCTTCATGGGCAAACTTGTGTTGTTTTGGATGTTTAACGGCTGGTCCCGGTCATAGGAGAGCCCTGAAGCTGCAAAGTGGACCTGCTGGAGTCAAACGACGATCAGCGCTGGGGGCAGGAAGTCGTTTCATGAGAGTTTATTGTTCAGCACAGCAAGTGAGGCATTCTTCTCCATCCACTGGGATTAAAAGGCTAAATTTTCACAGCGTGGCAGCAACTCACTGTAGTTTTTAAATTTTCGGCACTACAATGACCAGCAGGCTCAGCGTGAGTCTCCGCCCACAAGGGCAGCTGATCTGTATTACAAGTACTGCCGCCGCATCACGCTGTGTGCCACAAACTGCCTCTGAAGAAATGCAAGGTAGCATGAAACGCGTCAGGCAGCTGTTCATTTTAGAAGATATCCTTTCTGCTGTGCAGTACCGTCATGAATTAAAACGGCAAACTTACCTTCCTGTGTGTGGCTCTCCTTCATGGGCAAACTCGTGTTGTTTTGGATGTTTAACGGCTGGTCCCGGTCGTAGGAGAGCCCTGAAGCTGCAAAGTGGACCTGCTGGAGTCAAACGACGATCAGCGCTGGGGGCAGGAAGTCGTTTCATGAGAGACTATTGTTCAGCACAGCAAGTGAGGCATTCTTCTCCATCCACTGGGATTAAAAGGCTAAATTTTCACAGCTTGGCAGCAACTCACTGTAGTTTTAAAATTTTCGGCACTACAATGACCAGCAGGCTCAGCGTGAGTCTCCGCCCACAAGGGCAGCTGATCTGTATTACAAGTACTGCCGCCGCATCACGCTGTGTGCCACAAACTGCCTCTGAAGAAATGCAAGGTAGCATGAAACGCGTCAGGCAGCTGTTCATTTTAGAAGATATCCTTTCTGCTGTGCAGTACCGTCATGAATTAAAACGGCAAACTTACCTTCCTGTGTGTGGCTCTCCTTCATGGGCAAACTCGTGTTGTTTTGGATGTTTAACGGCTGGTCCCGGTCGTAGGAGAGCCCTGAAGCTGCAAAGTGGACCTGCTGGAGTCAAACGACGATCAGCGCTGGGGGCAGGAAGTCGTTTCATGAGAGACTATTGTTCAGCACAGCAAGTGAGGCATTCTTCTCCATCCACTGGGATTAAAAGGCTAAATTTTCACAGCGTGGCAGCAACTCACTGTAGTTTTTAAATTTTCGGCACTACAATGACCAGCAGGCTCAGCGTGAGTCTCCGCCCACAAGGGCAGCTGATCTGTATTACAAGTACTGCCGCCGCATCACGCTGTGTGCCACAAACTGCCTCTGAAGAAATGCAAGGTAGCATGAAACGCGTCAGGCAGCTGTTCATTTTAGAAGATATCCTTTCTGCTGTGCAGTACCGTCATGAATTAAAACGGCAAACTTACCTTCCTGTTTGTGGCTCTCCTTCATGGGCAAACTCGTGTTGTTTTGGATGTTTAACGGCTGGTCCCGGTCGTAGGAGAGCCCTGAAGCTGCAAAGTGGATCTGTTGGAGTCAAACGACGATCAGCGCTGGGGGCAGGAAGTCGTTTCATGAGAGACTATTGTTCAGCACAGCAAGTGAGGCATTCTTCTCCATCCACTGGGATTAAAAGGCTAAATTTTCACAGTGTGGCAGCAACTCACTGTAGTTTTTAAATTTTCGGCACTACAATGACCAGCAGGCTCAGCGTGAGTCTCCGCCCACAAGGGCAGCTGATCTGTATTACAAGTACTGCCGCCGCATCACGCTGTGTGCCACAAACTGCCTCTGAAGAAATGCAAGGTAGCATGAAACGCGTCAGGCAGCTGTTCATTTTAGAAGATATCCTTTCTGCTGTGCAGTACCGTCATGAATTAAAACGGCAAACTTACCTTCCTGTGTGTGGCTCTCCTTCATGGGCAAACTCGTGTTGTTTTGGATGTTTAACGGCTGGTCCCGGTCGTAGGAGAGCCCTGAAGCTGCAAAGTGGACCTGCTGGAGTCAAACGACGATCAGCGCTGGGGGCAGGAAGTCGTTTCATGAGAGACTATTGTTCAGCACAGCAAGTGAGGCATTCTTCTCCATCCACTGGGATTAAAAGGCTAAATTTTCACAGCGTGGCAGCAACTCACTGTAGTTTTTAAATTTTCGGCACTACAATGACCAGCAGGCTCAGCGTGAGTCTCCGCCCACAAGGGCAGCTGATCTGTATTACAAGTACTGCCGCCGCATCACGCTGTGTGCCACAAACTGCCTCCGAAGAAATGCAAGTTAGCATGAAACGCGTCAGGCAGCTGTTCATTTTAGAAGATATCCTTTCTGCTGTGCAGTATCGTCATGAATTAAAACGGCAAACTTACCTTCCTGTTTGTGGCTCTCCTTCATGGGCAAACTCGTGTTGTTTTGGATGTTTAACGGCTGGTCCCGGTCGTAGGAGAGCCCTGAAGCTGCAAAGTGGATCTGTTGGAGTCAAACGACGATCAGCGCTGGGGGCAGGAAGTCGTTTCATGAGAGACTATTGTTCAGCACAGCAAGTGAGGCATTCTTCTCCATCCACTGGGATTAAAAGGCTAAATTTTCACAGCGTGGCAGCAACTCACTGTAGTTTTTAAATTTTCGGCACTACAATGACCAGCAGGCTCAGCGTGAGTCTCCGCCCACAAGGGCAGCTGATCTGTATTACAAGTACTGCCGCCGCATCACGCTGTGTGCCACAAACTGCCTCTGAAGAAATGCAAGGTAGCATGAAACGCGTCAGGCAGCTGTTCATTTTAGAAGATATCCTTTCTGCTGTGCAGTACCGTCATGAATTAAAACGGCAAACTTACCTTCCTGTGTGTGGCTCTCCTTCATGGGCAAACTCGTGTTGTTTTGGATGTTTAACGGCTGGTCCCGGTCGTAGGAGAGCCCTGAAGCTGCAAAGTGGACCTGCTGGAGTCAAACGACGATCAGCACTGGGGGCAGGAAGTCGTTTCATGAGAGACTATTGTTCAGCACAGCAAGTGAGGCATTCTTCTCCATCCACTGGGATTAAAAGGCTAAATTTTCACAGCGTGGCAGCAACTCACTGTAGTTTTTAAATTTTCGGCACTACAATGACCAGTATGCTCAGCGTGAGTCTCCGCCCACAAGGGCAGCTGATCTGTATTACAAGTATTGCCGCCGCATCACGCTGTGTGCCACAAACTGCCTCTGAACAAATGCAAGGTAGCATGAAATGCGTCAGGCAGCTGTTCATTTTAGAAGATATCCTTTCTGCTGTGCAGTACCGTCATGAATTAAAACGGCAAACTTACCTTCCTGTGTGTGGCTCTCCTTCATGGGCAAACTCGTGTTGTTTTGCATGTTTAACGGCTGGTCCCGGTCGTAGGAGAGCCCTGAAGCTGCAAAGTGGACCTGCTGGAGTCAAACGACGATCAGCGCTGGGGGCAGGAAGTCGTTTCATGAGAGACTATTGTTCAGCACAGCAAGTGAGGCATTCTTCTCCATCCACTGGGATTAAAAGGCTAAATTTTCACAGCGTGGCAGCAACTCACTGTAGTTTTTAAATTTTCGGCACTACAATGACTAGCAGGCTCAGCGTGAGTCTCCGCCCACAAGGGCAGCTGATCTGTATTACAAGTACTGCCGCCGCATCACGCTGTGTGCCACAAACTGCCTCTGAAGAAATGCAAGGTAGCATGAAACGCGTCAGGCAGCTGTTCATTTTAGAAGATATCCTTTCTGCTGTGCAGTACCGTCATGAATTAAAACGGCAAACTTACCTTCCTGTGTGTGGCTCTCCTTCATGGGCACACTCGTGTTGTTTTGGATGTTTAATGGCTGGTCCCGGTCGTAGGAGAGCCCTAAAGCTGCAAAGTGGACCTGCTGGAGTCAAACGACGATCAGCGCTGGGGGCAGGAAGTCGTTTCATGAGAGACTATTGTTCAGCACAGCAAGTGAGGCATTCTTCTCCATCCACTGGAATTAAAAGGCTAAATTTTCACAGCGTGGCAGCAACTCACTGTAGTTTTTCAATTTTCGGCACTACAATGACCAGCAGGCTCAACGTGAGTCTCCGCCCACAAGGGCAGCTGAGCTGTATTACAAGTACTGCCGCCGCATCACGCTGTGTGCCACAAACTGCCTCTGAAGAAATGCAAGGTAGCATGAAACGCGTCAGGCAGCTATTCATTTTAGAAGATATCCTTTCTGCTGTGCAGTTACCGTCATGAATTAAAACGGCAAACTTACCTTCCTGTGTGTGGCTCTCCTTCATGGGCAAACTCGTGTTGTTTTGGATATATATATATATATATATATATATATATATATATATATATATATATATATCCCTTTCAGGCGTTAGAGCGCTGCATAAATTATGCAAAAAAGAAGCAGAGAACTCTGGATAGTTCCCAAGTTTAGGTGGAGAGTAACTCCTGCATAGAGCACGCTACAACAACAGCGACACTCTGCATCTGCTCACCTCAAATGTCTTTTTTTCCAGCAAAGTTTTTAAGCATAGGATTAGCACAGTGCCATCCACACTGATCTGTAAAATGATAAAAGCCCTTTATCACTCCAGGCACGGTATAACAGCTAATGTTTTCTGTCTGTAAAATCTGAGCCTAACTATAACGTCCATCTAACCTTTGGTTTTATCAGTGAACTTCTACGTTTTTTTAAGAATTCTATTTCCTAAATATAGTGTCCTTGTAATATTTGTTTTTTTCAGTGAATTTCTTTCGTTTCTTTAATGCTATTTCCTAACTATAACGTCCCTGTAACCTTTGCTTTTTTCAGTGAATTTCTAAGGTTTTTTAAATGCTATTTCCTAACTATAACATACCTGCAACTTTGGTTTTTATCAGTGAATTTCCAGGATTTTTTTATGTAAAGTAATATTTCATTAAGTGGGTGTGTGAGTGTGTGAATGGGTGTGTGAGTGGATGTGTGAGGGACTTTGTGGGTCTGTGAGTGGGTGTGTGGGTAGCTGTATAGATATGTGAGTGGGTGTGTGAGTGGTTGTGTGGGTGTGTGAGTGGTTTGTTGGTCTGTGAGGGGGTGTGCGAGTGGCTGTGTGGGTCTGGGAGTGGGCATGTGAGGATCTGTGTGGGTCTGTGAGTGGGTGTGTGAGTGGTTTTGTGGGTCTGTGAGTGGCTGTGTGAGTGGTTGTGTGGGTTTGTGAGTGGGTGTATGAGTGGGTGTGTGAGTGGCTGCGTGAGTCTGTGAGTGGGTGTGTAAGTGGTTTTGTACATCTGTGAATGGGTGTATGAGTGACTGTATGGGTATGTGAGTGGGGTGCGGGTGGGTGTATGAATGCATGAGTGGGTATGTGAGTGGTTGTGTGGCTCTGTGATTGAATGTGTGAGTGGTTTTATGGGTCTGTGAGTAGGTGTGAGTGTCTAAATGGGTGTGTCACTGGGTGTGTAGGTATCTGTATGGGTGTGTGAGTGGGTCTGTGGGTAGGTGTGTGAGTGGTTGTGTGAGTGGATTTATGGGATTGTGAGTGGGTGTGTAGGTGCTGAGTGGGTGTGTGAGTGTGCAAATGGGTGTGTGAGTATGCGAGTGGGTGTGTGAGTAGCTGTGTGGGTCTGTGACTGGGTATCTGAGTGGTTTTGCGAGTTTGCAAATGGGTGTATGAGTGACTATGGGTGTGTGAGTAGGTGTATGGATGTGTGAGTGGGTGAGTGGTTGTGTGGGTGTGTGAGTGAGTATGTGAGGGGCTGTATGGGTCTGTGAGTGGCTGTGTGAGTGGGTTTGTGAGTCTGTGCATGGTTGTAAAAGTGGGTGTGTGAGTGTCTATATGGATGTGTGACTGTCTGTGTGACTAGCTGTGTGGGTCGGTGATTGGTTTGTGGTTCTATGAGTATGTGTGTGAGTGGCTGTATGGGTGTGTGAGTGAGTGTATGAGTGGGTGTGTGGTATGTGAGTGGTTTTGTGGGTCTGTGAGTGGGTGTGTGTGAGAGAGGGTCGCATCTTAAGTATCGAAACCTACCTGGTGCCGAATTCCCCGAAGCTGCGGTGGAGCGATGGCGTGGAAAGGAAGGAGGAGGTAACCAAAGGGTTAACCCTTTGACCTCCCCTGTGCAGGATAGCGACGAGCCCGCCCCATGGGAGAACCAATCAGCAGTCCCGGGTGGCCTAGAAGAGAAAGGCCCACACGGAGAACGGCGGCAGTTCCAGGAAGACGCCAGGCGGGAGCAGAAAGTCCCAGAGATCGCCCTCGAGCAATGTGGAGATGGGAGCAGGACACCGGGAGCCAGGGAGGAGGAATAGTTCGCGTGCTGGTCCCAGGCGGGAGGAGACACCGAAGATGACGCATCCAAGAGCTGGTCGGAGGAGTGGTGGACCGCTCAGGAGAGCCGGTGCACCGCCACCGCAACTCAGGAGAGTTGAGGCTATCACGGTGAGTGACCGTGCAAGGGAGGAGGGTGGGAGATGGGACTATGTCAGAGCACCACACCTCTCTCCCTCCCTCTCTCTCAGTAATAATTAGGTTCGACTGAGCGACCGCGACGCAAAACTTTAGAGGGATATTAATCTTCTTTTTTTTCCCTCTCTCTCCTCCACAATTTCTTCGACTCAATTCCATAAGTATAGCCTTATGACCCCCCCTCACACTAAGGGGGCATTCTTTTGCATTACGACCAACCATATTAAAGGGGTAGAAACTTCCTCCACTTATAGATCAGTGGGGAAGACATTTTTTTCCCTCTTCTTTTCCCTTATATATTTTTTTATATTTGGAATTCTAATTACTTAACTCGCAAATAGAAGAGTATCGTCTCTGAGAAGAGATAACAAAAGAAAAGAGAAGAAAACAAAGCCCTGTGTGTGCGCCACATTCTTCTTTCCCTTTTGTTCATCATTTTCCTACTCCCCTCACTCCCAATAAGAAGTTTTCTTTTTTTTGTGCACATTCTCAGTGTGGTGGAGGCTTATCTTGACAAATCCAAAGGAAATCCCTGGATACTCACCACCTTCTCTCCTTTCTTCTGAGCCTCCTGGGGTATGTCCACCTTCACCGATAGAACCTGTGAAAGAAGAGAAAGAAAGAAGAGAAAGTGCATAAACGACAGAGTCTAGTTTCGTTGGGACGCAGAAAAGAAACAGAACAGCCAAGAAACATCATAGAACCATGAAGTACCAGAGAAAGCCAAAGAAGAAAAAGAAAAAACACAATGTAAAACTGATTCACTCTGGTATAGCTTAATAAACCAGCCAAAATTGAGCACCTCATCCGGCCTCCTAGATTTTGTTTCCGCCCATCCTTCCGACAGTGTGTGAGTGATTTTGTGGGTCTGTGAGTGGGTATGTGAGTGGCTGTATGGGTGTGTGAGAGGTTGTGTGGGTGTATGAGTGGGTGTGTGAGTAGATTTGTGGGTCTGTGAGTGAGTGTAATTTTTTTTAATTGGGATCTGGATCTGCAGATCTCTTGCGGATTCACACCGGGGCCCGCTGAGTTCCGCGGTGCAGACTCTCTCACACCCAAAATAAAATGTTTTGGGGCAGTATTTGCCTATGAGAGGTCACTCACAGACATCTCCATCAGTTCCATGGGGTCATGATACTTCTATCCTGACCCCTTATATACTATTTTTACTTTATTTGGCCCACGGGAACCATGTCACTATTGACAAAATGGCGGCTGCAACTTTTCTCTCAGGTTGCAGCCAGCCAATCATGGCATTGCTGTTGGCGCGTGGTTCCGCGTCTTTAGATATACATAAATCTTTTTACTTTAATTACTCCAAAACTACAGAACAGATTTACACCAAATTTCAAAAAGAACTCTTTCTGGAACAAGATCCAGCTTTCTGCCTAAGTTGGTGCAATATGTTCAGTGGTTCGAGCTGTAGTTGTGTCTAAAATCTCTATGGGAATTGGCATGGGGAAAAAGTGTTTTGGGACTCCCCTTTTTCTCAGCCCCCTCTGACGGATCACCCTGAAACTTTCCAGACAGCAGCTGAAGTGAGGGGCAAACTAGTTTTGAAAATTTTGTGAAGATTCGTCAAGTGGCACCAAAGTTATTAGCAAAACATAAAATGCTATTCCTATGAAAACTAGGTCCTAAATATAACTACCTACTGGTGACGGCCTGTAGGTAATATATATATTACTGCGGAGGCGGTCAAAACGCATTAACCTTAAGCCACAATAAATCTGTTAAAATGGAGCCCGAGCGTTTTGGGACCTGTTTTTTATTTTAAATGTGTGTGTTGAAATATATATATATATATATTTTTTTCCAATAAAAAAGGAAGTTACAGGATTGTTATAGGCTCACATTTCACTAGTACAAAACCAGAGAAATTCAGCAGTTATAGTTAGCTGAGTTAATTATAACTTAGGCCCCGCAAAGGATTGCTTATCACCTCACATATTACATCACTCATGACATGGTCAGTGACATCACTGATGACATCTCAAATGACATCATTGATAACATCATCCAGTGATTGTGAGTGTTTTTAAAAGTTACTGTTACTTTTTTTAAATAAATGTAAACTACTTTTTTTGTTTGATTTCTTTTGTGTATATATATATATATATATATATATATATAATTTAATTGAATGTTTTTGAAATTATAATACACTGTTTTTTCAAATAAAAAGTATTGGCAAATTTTTTTGCTATTGAAAATACTTTGGTCTCTTTTTTTTTTTAGCTCCGTGGTAATTCCGCAGTTCCCGCGAGACACGCTGGCCAGCCGCAACTCTATGGTTTTGTACTCCGATCACTTGATTGCAACGAAATTGCGGTACTGTCACCAAAAATGTTAAAAATTAAATCCTTCCTAGACACAACACTATTTCTGATTTAGTCAATAGGATAGACATATTAGAGGTGTACAATGTACCATACCATATTTTTTTACATGTAACTCACTCGAATTGCTGTTTTACGGCACCATGAATCAGCCGATCGGCACTTCGGTGCCGCATGTATAGACGGCGACACCTGCTCATTTCATTGGTCAATTAGGGACCACACCTTATTGTGAGTGAAGACTCACCAAGGAGATTTCATTTGCATTAGGAGACTACAGCAGAAGAACATACAGACTGGTAACTAGTGCTTTTGGAGTTCTCCTATTATATTATTTGGAAATCTGTTCCAATGGCTGCAACAACACTATGTGCAGAGGGGTAAGATCCTATTGTTCTTGAGGAGCATGAAGTGGTTGAAATACCAGTACCTAAAAAACAGAGTGAAGTTTGGAGATTTTTCACTATCCCTTCAGCTGAGAAGAAAATGTGTGCAAAGATAGTAAAATGTACTATCTGCGGCAAGG
Source organism: Calotriton arnoldi (assembly GCA_963921515.1). Lineage (NCBI taxonomy): Eukaryota > Metazoa > Chordata > Amphibia > Caudata > Salamandridae > Calotriton > Calotriton arnoldi. The sequence continues at coordinate 19,707 of CAWUFW010025230.1, forward strand.
AGCTAACATCAAAGAAAAACAGTCATGGCACGTCTTCCATGTGGAAGCATTTGAAGACAATTCACGAGAAGGCATACCTCTGAATGATGCATGAAAAGGATGCTACTGCTCGTGGTTCCACATCTACATCAACTGCACATGGAGCTTCAACTACAACTACAGTACAAGCTGGCTGGCCTAATTTGGGTCATTTGACCACCCACTGTTTGCGCTGCCATATGCCAGTGGGTTTGAACACCACGTCTATTCCTGAATATTTGCAGGCAGTGAACTCTCATGCCTGTTAATTTTTGGGGGAATTACATCAGCCAAGATTTTTGGGTGTAATTTGTAAGACAGAAAACATGTTTGTTTTCTTTCTAGTTCTTTTACTAGAGTTTTGTAGCATGCTCTTATCAGTACTTTAGTTTTATAACTTGAAAAAAGATAAAGAACAGTAGAAAGAGGAAAGGTTCCATTTAGAACTGTACAACATCCAATTGTATGTATCAGTGTGTGCCAGGGTGTGTTAGTGTATGTATGAGAGAGTGTCAGAGTGTCTCAGTGTATGAGTAAGTGACTGCATGAGTATCTCAGTGAATGCATCAGTGTGTTCCTGGTTGTGTCAGTGTATGTATGAGTGAGTCCCACAGTGTCTCAGTGTCTCAATATGTGCATGAATGAGTGGGTGACTATCTCAGTGAATTCATAGGTGTGTCTATGAGTGTCTCAGTGTATGTATTTGTGATTCCTAGGGTGTCTGGGTGTGTGTATGAGTATCTGTGTGAATGTTAGTAAATGGATTAGTGTGTTCATGGATGTGTCAGTTTATGTATGAGTGAGTCCCAGAGTATCTCAGTGTGTATATGAGTGAGTGGGTGAATTTGTCAGAGAATGCATCAGTGTGTACATGAGTGTGTCAGTGTATGCATTAGTGAGTTGTAGAGTGTGCCACTGTGTGTATGACTGAATGAGTGAGGATGTCAGTTAATGGAAGAGTGTCTCCATTGGTGTGTCAGTGTATGTATTAGTGAGACCTAGGGTGTGTCAGAGTGTGTATGACTGAGTGAATGAGTATGTTAATTAATACATCAGTGAGTTTACATGTTTGTCAGTGTACGTATTATTGAGTTATGGAGTGTGTCAGAGTGTATACGACTGAGTGAGTGAATAAGTATGTCAGTTAACACATCAGTGTGTCCATGAGGGTGTCAATGTATGTATTAGTGAGAGCTAGGGTGTGTCAGAGTGTGTATCACTGAGTCAGTGAGTATTGTACTTAATTGGTGTATAACTGTCTCAATGCATATCTTAGTGGGCTTAACAGTGTCTGTATGAGTATATCAATAGGTGTGAGACTCTCTGTATCAGTATCTGAGTGGCTATTAGATTGTCTATATAGATGTAAGTCTGGGTGTGAGAGTCTCTGTATGGGTTTGTGAATGGGTGTGACAGTGTCTGAATGGGTGTAAGAGTGGGTGTGAGAGGGTCTGTATAGGTATATGAGTGGGTGTGAAAGTCTCTGTATGGATGTAAGTGTGCATGTGAGAATTTCTGTATGGGGTTGTGAATGGGTGTAACAGTCTCTGTTGGATACCTGAATGGGTGTGTCAGTATCTGTATAGGTATGTGAGTGGGTATAAAACTGTCTATACAGGTGTAAGTATGCATGCAACAGTCTCTGTATGGATTTGTGTATGGGTGTGAGAGTGTCTGTATGGGTTTGTGAATGGGTGTAACATTGTCTGTACGATATCTGAATGGGTGTGAGAGTGTCTCTGTGGGTATGTTAGTGGGTATAAAAGTGTCTATATAGGTGAAAGTGTGGGTGAGAGACTCTCTATGGGTTTGTGAATGGGCGTGACAGTGTCTATGGGTGTAAGAGTGGCTGTGAGAGGGTCTGTAAGGGTATGTGAGTGGGTGTGAAAGTCTTTGTATGGATGTAAGTGTGCATGTGAGAGTCTCTGTATGGTTTGTGAATGGGTGTGAGAGGGTCTGCATAAGTGTAAGAGTGGATGTGAGACGGTCTGTATGGGTATGGAAGTGGGTATGAAAGTCTCTGTACGGATGTAAGTGTGGGTGTGAGAATCTCTGTATGGTTTGTGAATGGCTTTAACAGTGTCTGTATGAGTATATCAGTAGCTTTGAGACTCTCTGTACCAGTATCTGAGTGGCTATGAAAGTGTATATATATAGGTGTAAGTCTGGGTGTGAAAGGATCTGTATGGGTTTGTGAATGGGTGTGACTGTGTCTGCATGGTAAGAGTGGGTGTGAGAGGGTTTGTATAGGTATATGAGTGGGTGGGAAAGTCTCGATATGGATGTAAGTATGGGTGTCAGAGTCTCTGTATGGGTTTGTGAATGGGTGTAACAGTGTCTGCATAGGTATAAGAGTGGGTTTGAGAGGGTCTGTATGGGTATGTGAGTGGGTGTGAAAGTCTCTATATGGATGTAAGTGTGGGTGTGAGAGTCTCTGTATGGGTGTGACAGTGTCTGTAAGGGTGCAAGAGTGGGTCTGAGAAGGTCTATATGGGTATGTGAGTGGGTGTGGTGTGAAAGTCTATGGATGTAAGGGGCATATTTACAAGAACATAACGCTGCCGTAGTGTCCATTTTTTGACATTATGGCGGCTTTTTTTTATCGCCTTATTTACAAGTGCCGCTTACTGCAGTTAGCGGCACTTTTCCAGTGTAAACGTTAAATTTCAAGATCGCCACTTCTGTTTGCAGGAGTTAACGAAAATGAGATGCGAAGTGGGCGTTCCAGTGCAAAAACTGCCGCTAACCCCACTTTGCGTATATTTACAATGAAATTTCTGTCCGGCAATAACCCCTCAAAACTGCCGCTAAGTCCAATTAGAGGCAGTTTTTTAAGACCAGAAAATAGCTAGTCTTAAAATTGGTGCAAACACTTGGGGCCTCATTTCAGATGTTATGGTGCTGGACAGCGCTACAAGGAATGTTGCTGTGCTGCCCTGCAACAAAATAAAAGGGCAGGAATGCGCACTATCAATAAGATAGGGCGCGTTCCTGGGCCTCATTCATGAAAAGTATTGCATCTTTATGACAAAACAGCGTTGCAACACTTTTCACTGCGCCCTTCTTGCGACACCATTGATGCGCCGTATTCACTGTACGGCGCTCCATGGCGCAATTAATGACAGAAACATCTGGAATCCTGACTTATCTGTCAGTGCTAAAGTCACGCATTGCTGCAGTTGTGTCACAAGCATGATGCAACTCCAGCAATGCATGGGGCCAGCCTATCCCTATGGCACTGCATCATCCTTACGCCTGCCATGAGGCAAGCGTAAGGTTCTGACGCAGTGGTGTCCTAGAATTGTTGCAGTGAAATCTGATGGATTTCACTGCACCACTCCTATGAGACTTTGCTGCGTAGGAACGCCTACTCTGCATACATCATACCTGACGCAGGTATAATGTGGCACAGGCCTTCACAAGGTCACGCCTATGCCTAGATGCGTCTCTTTGTAAATACGGCGCAAAGGAAGGGGCTCATGAATGAGCCCCCCTGTATTTTTCCTCTACATTAACGCACAATGGCTGCCATGCACCAATGCAGGCACCCTTGCGCCATGGTGTTGCAGAGTTGATTGATGGACAGGAAGGGACACCTACCTGCACAAAATCTATCAATCCAGGGTATTTCCTTTTCCTCTGTGTGGTGTGCGTTGATGGCGGATTTGAAGGTTGTGTGAATTTCAGGGGTATTGTTGTGGCTCCATCTCTTCTCAAGACATCTGCAGGTGCATCTGGACTAGTGGAGGGCAGGAATGAACCAGTTGGCCTCCTTGGAGTGCTGTTTGCCTGGTCTTTTCTTGAGGGGTGCCAGGGTGCTGCACAGTTGGAGATCCATCAGTGGAGGTTGCGCGCTGGGGTGTTGGCGTCTATAAGCGTTGACAGAGTAGTGGTGCTGAAGGAGTTGACGACAAGTTCTTCAGTGGCCTTAATCCAGCTGCGACGGGGTGACAATGATGACGTGGTGTATGGTGGGCGTGGTGAAGGAGTGATGTATACAATGATGGTCGGTTCAGGAGAGTTCTGTGGTGTGGCTGTAGTTGAAGTTCCTGCTGGCAGAGAAGACGGGCTCAAGCGTGTCTCCGGCTAAGTGGGTTGGTGCGGTGACTAGCTGCCTGAGTCCAATGTTGACGAGGTTCCCCAGGAGAGGGGTTGCTCTGGTCACTGGGGTTGTCCAGGTGGAACTTGAGGTCTCCGAGTAGGATGTAGTCGGTGGATGGGAGAGCCTGGGGTGCGATGATATCTACAATGGCATCTGTGAATTGAGGTTCATGGCCCGGGGGGCCCGTAGATGAGGGTGCCATGGAGGGTGGTGTTGGGGTTGGCCCAGATCTGGAAGTGGAGGTGTTCCATGTTCGCCGTTGGGTCATTACAGTGTGTGGTCAGTCAGAGTGTGCTTTTATAGACAATGGCAATGCCTCCTCCTGGATGGTCGTGGTGGTCCTTGCGGGTGATTTTGTAGCCGGTTTGCCTTTGGCTTGCCTTCGGCGCACAAGTGGCATGCCTGCTGCGCATGGCCGTGCAGCGTCCGCCATTAAGTATTGCTGCAGGGGTGCTGGACAGCTGGGAGGCGGGAAACACGAGAGAGGACATTGTAAGGGGCGGGGACGCAGGGGATGGCAGCGGCATTGAGGGAGAGGATAGGGAAAAAGTAACTGCAAAAAAGCACAGGAAAAACAAAGCTGAAAAGCAAATATTATAAAAAAAGACAAAGGTAGAAAAGCAACGGAGAAGAGCAGAGAGATGAACAGGAACAGCAGAAAAGAGGGACAGGAGGGCAGTCAAGACACTCTACCACTGAACCACCAGGGATAACGCACAGGCAGGAGCCTGCGGGTGGAGGAGGGACTCGAAAACCTGACCTCAGGGTCAGAGGAAGCAGCAGCAGCAGATGGGGACAGCAGCAGCAGCAACAAGACGGCGCAGCGCTGTAGGAAGAGGAAGTCCACTAAGGGTTAGTCCCCTGTACACCCAAAAGCAAACTGACAGGGGGCAAGGAAAGGCAGCACCACCCGGTTGCCTCTTCCAATGTAACAGTGCCGACCAGATTTGTGTTCCCCAGTTGCCCAGCGAGTAACAGCGGATCAAGCTGCATACCCAAGGGCCTGGGTTAGAACCGGCCCCATGCCCCTGGCACCCACTGCCACCAATGGCCGATCTCAGTGACTTGAGCCAGTTAGTGGAGTCCCCCACGAGTCTTGTGCAGTGCCCTCAGAGATGTAGGTCAGCCGCAGCGCAGGGATTGCTCAGGGCACGGTGTGCATCACCCACAGGTGCTAGGCCTAGGCCTGACTTGCCCCCGGTCCTCCTCTGCTATGCGTCTTATCTTCTCCTCACCTGGACATTGACACCGGGGCTCAATGCGCTGCACTTTCTCCAAATCTGTGACTCAGCAAGCAGGAGCCGCAGCCAGGCAGTTTTTCACAAGCCTGGGTACAGCAGTCACTGCCAAGTCCACTGGGGAACCTCCCGATGCAGGTGATGCAACAGGGCCCCCTTAGGCGTGAAGTTGCAGGGCTCCCGCCAGACAAGTTTGGTGCAGCTCAGGGGCCTCATCCTCCAAGGCGTACAGCCAGCGTAACACCCTTCGGCCTATGATGCAGGAGGCGCAGCCTACCATTGGTAATCTCCTCCGTGCACCACGGTTTAGTGGTGGCGCCTGGTATGCGATACAGACCTCCCTACATTGGTGCGCAGGAGCGTCTCTACCGTTCACAGCTCCAAGGGGCGCCAGGCAGTCTTCTCACACAGGTCAGCAACGTGTCTCCATGCGACCTTCCCGACTTCACCACCAGGTAAGGGCGATCGCCAACACCTCAATGTCTACCGCCACGGCCCAGCAATTCCCCATCACCTCTGCCTCCCACTCCTGGTCACAGACGCAGGCCCAGCGAGGCCTCCGGGCCCCGGGGACTGTCCCCGCTTTCAAAGTTTTGGCTGCCATGGTATTGCAAGGAGGGCGCTATGACAAGTGATGCATCACTGTTTTTTCCCAGTGATGCGCCTCGTTTCATACCTGTAGCCCTGAATCTGCATTTCCTCTTCCCCTGGGACTCTGGCTGGTCATCCTGGCTGTTGGGAGGTTTGGGGGGGGTTGTTGATCTGTGCTGTACTTGGCCCTGGCTGCTCCATTCTGCATTCCATTGGTTTTATTTCCTAATTTTCATTGGAGGTGGACTTATGGGCTTATTTTGCCTCTAGAGGCAAAAAAGTCACGTTGGGCTGACTAACGTGAGTTTATTTGCCACTTATGGGCCTTTTATTACTTTTCTCTCGCTAACGGCAACATTTTTATCGCCTTGACGCTAGTGTTAGAGCAGTTTTCAAAGCGGCTAGCTGTTACTATCGCCATGTGGCGACGTATTGTAAATACATCGCTAACAGGGCGATAGTTTTTGGTGATAGGCCGCGTTAAGAAAATTGCTGCTAACTAACAATAGCGTTACTTAGCGACAATTCTTGTAAATATACCCCTAAGTGTGGATGTGAGAGTCTCTGTATGAGTTTGTGAATGGGTGTAACAGTGTATGTAGGATATCTGAATGGGTGTGACAATGTCTCTATGGGTATGTGAGTAGGCATAAAGTTGTCTATACAGGTGTAAGTGTGGGTGTGAGAGTCTCTGTATGGGTTTGTGAATGGGTGTCAGAGTGTCTGTATGGGTTTGTTAATTGGTGTAACAGTGTCTGCATAAGTGTAAGAGTGGGTGTGAGAGGGTCTGTATGGGTATCTGAGTGGGTGTAAACGTCTCTGTATGGATATAAGTGTGGGTGTGAGAGTCTCTGTATGGGTTTCTGAATGGGTGTAACAGTGTCTGTAGGAAATCTGAATGGGTGTGACAGTATCTGCATGGGTATATGAGTGGGTATAAAAGTGTCTGTGTAGGTGTAAGTGTGCATGTGAGAATCTCTGTATGGGTTTGTGAATGGGTGTAAGGAACAGTGTGTATAGGATATCTGAATGAGTGCGACAGTGTCTGTATGGGTATGTGAGTGGCTATAAAAGTGTCTATATAGGTATAAGTCTGGGTGTGATTGTCTCTCTATGGATTTGTGAATGGGTGTGACAGTGTTTGCATGGGTGTAAGATTGGGTGTGAGAAGGTCTGTATAGGTACATGAGTGAGTGTGAAAGTCTCTGTATGGATGTAAGTGTGGGTGCCTGAGTCTCTGTATGGGTTTGTGAATGAGTGTAACAGTGTCTGTATGGGTGTAAGAGTGGGTGTGAGAAGGTCTATATGGGTATGTGAGTGGGTATGAAAATCTCTTTATGGATGTAAGTGTGGGTGTGAGAGTCTCTGTATGGGTTTGTGAATGGGTGTAACATTGTCTGTAGGTTACCTGAATGGGTGTGGCAGTGTCTGTATGCATATGTGAGTAGGCGTAAAGCTGTCTATATAGGTGTACGTGTTGGTGTGAGAGTCTCTGTATGGGTTTGTGAATGGGTGTGAGTGTCTCTGTATGGGTTTGTGAATGGGTGTAAAAGTCTCTCTAGGATATCTAAATGGTTGTGAGAGTGTCTGTATGGGTATGTGAGTGGGTGTAAAAGTATATATAGATGTTGGTGTGAGTGTGAGAGTCTCTGTATGGGTTTGTGAATGTGTGTGACAGTTTCTGTATGTGTGTAAGAGTGGGTGTGAGAGGGTCTGTATGGGTATTTGAGTGGGTGTGAAATTCTCTGAACGGATGTAAGTGTGCATTTGAGAGTCTATGTATGAGTTTGTGAATGGATGTAACAGTGTCTATAGGATATCTGAATGGGTGTGACAGTGTGTTTATGGGTATGTGAGTGGGTGTAAAATTGTCTATATAGGTGTAAGTGTGGGTGTGAGAGTCTCTGTATTCGTTTGTGAATAGGTGTGACCGTGTCGCATGGGAGTAAGAGTGGGTGTGAGAATCTCTGTATGGGTTGTGAATGGGTGTAACTGTATCTGCATGGGTGTAAGAGTGGGAGTAACAATGATTGTAAAAATATATATATATGTATTTTTTTCCAGCCACGCTAAATCCGTGGATCCCCCCACTGAGTTACATAGGGGGACTGCGCTGAGCCCTGTGAGAGATCTGTGGATCTCGCGAGCTGCCAATTTTTTTTCTTCACATTTCTGACCCCAGGACACATGCTCAGTGTTCTTATATAACATGTACAAGGGTTCAGGAAACCTCTCATGTGACTCCTTCATTCAATTTGCAATCAAGTTTTCAGCCCTGGGGACCGTTTCCCTGACAAACAAAATGGTAGTCGCAACTCTTCTGTGAAGGTGCGGCGAGCCAATCAGGACTTTGCTGTGGTGCTTGAATCTGCAGATCCCACGCGGATGGATCCACGGAGGGTCCGCCTCCCTATATATACAAATTTATTTTCCGGTTAATATCTCTAAAACTACTGAATGGATTTACACTGATTCACAAAAAGCGTGATCTGCGGAACAAAATCTACCTTTCTGCTAAATTTGGTGTAATTCCATCCAGCAGCTCAGGCTGTAGTCGTGTTCAAAACTCCTACAGGAATTAACATGGGGAAAATGTGTTTTGGGACCCCCCTGTTTTCTCGGCCCCTGCTTGATGGGCAACCCCGAAACTTTTCAGACAAACGCTGAAGTGAGTGTCTAATTGTTTTAGAGAATTTTTTGAAGATTCATCAACCGGTGCCAAAGATATAGGCAACTGAAAAACAGCTTGTTAATAGAAATCAAGTCCTAACTATACCAGCTGGCGACCGCCAGTAGGTAATATATGTGTGTATATATAAATATATTTCAGTAAATGTCTATGTTTTTAATGCATAGTCTTGCCTCTCTCTCTCTCTCTCTCTCTCTCGCTCTCTCTCTCTCTCTCTCTCTCTCTCTTTTCTTCTTGAAAGCTAGCGACTTGCTCTGCAATTTTAGCTTTCTGTTCTTGTGGAAGTTGAGCCATGATTGCTCTTGCGCTCTGCTCAGCAATTAGCTGGTCATCTAAAGTCTGCACACTTGTTTGACTTCGGACATCAAAATCTTCTGTCTCAAAGTCAGAATCGTCCAATATATATATATATATATATATAGGGCGGTTATGGTGGTTGAGAAATAAAATATTTGCAAGCACAAGAATTGGGTTTGTGTCCGTCCTTTCCCAAGAGAAGGGAAGCAACGAAGAATGGCGTAAGCTATATATATATTGACGGAAAAAAACAAAGGTTAAAGTGATTTTATAGTTAGGAATTGTAATAATATCTTACTTTACATTTTTTTAAAATCTTAGAAATTCACTTAAAAAAACAAAAGTAAAAGGGACGTTATGGTTAGGTGAAAAAAGCTGTTAAAACATATAGTTTTAAACTAACAAAATAACTGAAATTCACCAGTTATAGTTATCAACAGTAACTATAACTCATGCCCTACAGTAACTATAACATGCTTCCTAGCCATGCACTGCTTGTACCCTCGCATATTATATCGCTCATGAAATGTTCAATGACTTCATTGATAAAATCTGTAATGACAAGAAAAATGACATAGCAACACTGGGCTTGATTCACAAAGGTAAACGTACACATTTGTGACATTTACGTTGGTTTTGGATTTTACAAAATTGCATTTTAATAGTAAGTTTATGAGTGCAGAGACTCTGCAGTCAGGGCATAGAACAATGCACATATAAAGATAAGCCTGTCCTATCTTTTATGTGTGGAGTTCTCCGCCCCGACTGCAGAGTTTTCTGCCCTGACTGTGGAGTCTCCACACTTGTAAACTTGCTATTAAATGCAGTTTTGTGAATTCCAAAAGAAACATAAACTTACTCGAATGTGTATATTTACCTCTGTGAATCAGGCCCACTGCTTGTGACCTGAGTTAAGTGGGTAGCAGTGAGTCTGTGAGTGCCTTTTGGATGACCTCATTGGGAGCTCCACTACACCACTGTGCACCATTGCATTCCACCAAGAGTCACAATGAAATGTGAAATAACTAGTAACTACTGCCCAGAACAGTGAACAAACAGCACAATTGATTATTTTAGGGTAGTCACCTCATACACACTCTACTGGAAGGAGAAACGTGTTTAAGACTGTGAGAAGCTGGCTTAGTATATAGTGCACACTTATGTAAGTGGGCACCCTGCACTAATCCAGACAACCCTTATGGCGATTTTAGTGGTCTTAGACAACCTTAGAAAGCTCTCTAAGTGGTAGCAGTGGAGAGCAGCCTTCAGGCTTAGTCCAGAATGAGTGTAAAGCAGCTTTTTTTTACCAGAACATAATCTTATTGGTATATATTAAGTGAAAAAGAACCACACAGAGTATTTATAAAAATATGTATTTATTATAAGATACTCACTAACACATACAGATAACTCCTACGAAAAAGATATGCACAATGCACACAATACTTTGCAATAAAAACAGGTAAGTAGCACGAATACACAGTGGTCTCCAGGGGGAGACCAAACCATATACTAAAATAGTGGTATGCGAACAACGACTCGAGTCAAGACTATACCCAGAAGACGTAGAAGTGCCGGGGACCCAAGGAACCACCCGAGGTAAGTAACCAGGAACCCCATGGAGGCCGTGTGCAGAGTGGGAACACGACCGCAGGCTCAATACAAGTCATTGGGTAAGTCGCGGTTGCAATTTTAAAGAAGACGGACCCTTCCCAGTGGATCCTGAAGAAACCCCGTGGAAGACAGAAGGGTGGAGAGCCACCCCACCCATGGATACCCAAAGAACCAGGATACCTACACCATGGAAGCCGGGTGCATAGGTGCGAAGTGGCATCGGAAACCGCCGTCGAACTCAGTGTGAGACTTCCCGAAGATGCCGCTGCTGGAGAAGGTGAAAGTGTCCGGTGGAACCCAAAGGTGGATTCAAGGTGAGAAGTACCTGCAAGCAGAGGGGACAAAGTCTATGCCACTCAGGAGTGACCAGGAGGCACAGAAGACAAATGCCCACCGATGTCGGGTGTTGCAGGAGAGATGACAGTGACTACAACAACAGAATGTGATGAAATTATCACAAGTTTGAGTTTGAGTTCCAAGTCATCCTTCAAAGACTGTAGATGTGTTCATGAAGTAGTCAAGTCCTGATTCCGTTTGAGTTCGTCATGTGTTCAGAAGTCACCGATCGGCATAGATGAGGGAGCAGACATAATTCAGGTGTTCATTAATAAGTTTCTTTAAATTGAAAGCATAAAGAGGGCCTTTGGATCTGTACCAGGAGTACGGCGTGTTCCATTATAAGCAACTCTTATTAAATACTATTTAGAGTGCCTTGCAGAAGCCCTTGTTGTTGGGCGAAACGTGTTGGCTGCGCCTGTATGCCTAATAAAGATGAATTTGAATAAAGAATTTTCCTACTTACACTGGGAGCTGTGGATTGAAATTGTTGGAACTCAAACTCTTTAATTTTTGTGATTATTGCCTCTCATTCTGTTGTAGTTGTATGTGATTTATGGCCAGGTGGCAGCTGGTCATTTGAGGTGGGCAATACAAATTCTTGTGACTTGTATGTGACTATACTGGGTGGTGCAGTACTGTGTGCCTAGCTGCCATTCTTTGTTCCTAAGAGATGACGGTGACCTTGGAGCTGCAGCTGTGAGGACCAGGTGACGCTGTGGAAGACCAGGAGCTGTTCATGAGCTGTCGCACGTTGTATGTCGTATGTCGAGAGTTGAGGGGTCAGTGTACGTCTGGAGCACCAACAAGCCTTGGCAACTGCAAACAACGTGGAAAGTGAAGAAGGTGCCGTGTTGGGACCAGCAAGGTCCAGGTGACTCACCACAAGCAGGGGAGTCAGGACGTGCCCCGAGCAGTCAGGGGAGCCCACAGAAATCAAAGAAGACCCTCAAGAGAACCCACAGGCCTGAGGGACTGGAGTCACAAGAGAACTTCGAGCAGCCCACCAAAGATGCAGGTCCAAGGTGCAAGTAATGCAGTGAGGACACAGATCTTGGTCACTGGAGATGCTTGAGGTTGGGGCTACTTGGAACCTGAAGATCTTGGAAGCCAACAAGCCTTTGCAACAGCAAGTCGACGCAGTGCACAGGGGTTCGGGTCCTGCGGCTCCAACGAGGGACACTGGCCTCAAACTTGGTAAGAGGACAGGGCAGGCCTCGAGGGATGTGAAGAACCACCACCTGTGTCACTGAGCCTTTCAGAGTCCATGGAAGGTTGGTATCAGCAGACCGGTCAGCTTTGTTACGGTGCCTGCAGATGCAGGGAAGTGGCTCCTTCACTTCAAGGGAGATTCCTTCAGGTGTCTTGGATGTCCACAGGCCTTGGAAGGTTCCTGTATGGAGCACAGGCATGGATGTTGCAGCAGACGAGCAGGGCTACGAGACCAGGAGCAGCAGGAGTCTTCCTAGTTGCAGTCTTGATGCCCAGAGCGAAGTCCAGAGTGCCCAGACAGTTGAAGAAGAAGTGGTGTCTTGAAATTAATCTTGGCCCACAACAAATCTAGGGACCCACCTACAGGTAAGCCCTTAAGTACCCTAAGGAAAGGGCTGGGACAATTCATGGTTCTCTCCCAGGGGAGGGGTCGGACAGTGGGGAGGATACTCCCATGTCCTTTGTCCAGTTTCGTGCCAGAGGGGGAGCCGAACGGCTCCCTGTGCTGGTTTGAACTGGACTGTGCAAGGAGGGCACCAAATATGCCCCTCAAGCAGACTGAGTGGCGCTGGCAAGCGCTTTCACCCGGCCCCAATACACTAAACCCTGTCTCGGAGGTGGTCACACCTCCCTGTGACAGGATACCTATTGTTCTGCCTTCCCCTGCTCGAGCTTGGCTCAGCAGCAGGAGGGCAGAATCGTGTCTCTGGTCGGCAGCAGCCATGTTGTGCTGTCCAGGTCTAGAAGACTGGTATTGGGAGCACTGAGGGCCTACGGGAGGAGCTTTAAAGTGCATGGAATCATACCTTCCACACCGTTTAGGGTGTGAGGGTATGATTCCAACATGTTTGATACCAAACATGACAGGGTTTGTTACAACCAGTTTAGAGATGGTCATTGCGTAATGACGCATGGCCACCCTATGTATCGCTAGGGCTGGTGCACTTACAACCCGGGAGAATGGACTCCGAAGGTTGTAGGGGTGTCCTGCTCATGCAAGGGCACCCTCACACTTAGAACCGAGTACCCTGTCTTCAGGATTGAAAGGCCTGCTTAAGGGGTGACTTATAGGTTTTAAGTGCAGTGACCTCAGATATAGGGAAACCTATATCTGTCGTAAGTGGTGCGAGCACCAGCTTACACAGGCTGCAATGGCAGGCCTGTATTTACAGTTTGAGTGATCCCCCATGGGTGGCATAATACATGCTTCAGCCCATGGGGGACCCCTGGTGTACCTATGCCCTGGGTACCTCAGTACCATATACTAGGGACTGATAAGGGTACACCAGTGTCCAATCTGGAATGTACCTAAGTACTTACCATACCAATTTAGGGGAGAAAGGACAGAGACTGGGGTCCTGATTAGCAAGATCCCAGTCAGACTAGTCAGAAACAGCATAGCACCAGGCAAAAAGTGGGGGTAACCATAAAAGCAGATCCTACTTTCCTTCACAACCCCCCCCAAAACGTAAGGAGATGAGACTAACCTTGCCCAGTTGAGTCTTCATTTTCTAAATGGAAATATCTGGAGAGTCCATCTGCATTGACATGGTTACTCCCAGGTCTATGTTCCACTGTATAGTCCATCCCCTGTAGGGAAATGGACCACCACAAATATTTGGGGTTTTCACCCTTCATCTGTTTAAGCCATGAGAGGGGCTTGTGGTCTGTCTGAACAATTAAGTCAGTGCCAAACAGATATTGCCTCAGCTTCTTCAAGGCCCAGACCACAACAAAGGCTTCCCTCTCAATGGCTGACCAACGTTTCTCCCTGGGGGTCAACCTTCTGGAGATAAAAGCTACTGGTTGATCCTGGCCCTCTGCATTTAGTTTTGATAACACAGCCCTACCCCTATCTCAGATGCACCTGTCTGGACAATGAAAGTTTTGGAGTAGTCAGGACTTTGCAGGATGAGAACAGTGCACATGGCCTGTTTCAGGTTATCAAATGCCTTTTGACAGCTTACTGTCAACTGAACTTTCTTGGGCATTTTCTTAGATGTAAGATCATTCAGGGGAGTCACTATGGACCCATAATCCTTGACAAATCTTCTGTAGTACCCAGTAAGGCCCAAGAAAGCCCTGACCTGAGTCTGGGTAGTGGGAGCAATCCAATCCACAATGGTCTGGATTTTGCTCTCCAATGGTTGAACCTGGCCTCCACCTACCAGGTGGCCCAAGTACACAACCTTACTCTGCCCTATCTGGCACTTAGTGGCCTTGATAGTGAGGCCTGCCTTTTTCAGGGCCTCCAGAACATTTCTGAGGTGGACCAGGTGATCCTCCCAGGTGGCGCTAAAAACAGCGATATCATCTAGATATGCTGCACTATAGGCTTCCAGACCTGTTAGGACTTGTTCACCAACCTCTGAAATGTGGCAGGTGCATTCTTCAGACCAAAGGGCATCACAATAAATTGATAATGCCCACTTGGGGTTGAGAATGCTGTTTTTGGCTAGGCATCCTCAGCTAGTCTGATTTGCCAGTAGCCAGCAGTTAGGTCAAATGTACTCAGAAACTTGGCTGAGGCCAAAGTATCTATAAGTTCATCTGCCCTTAGAATAGGATGGGCATCAGTCCTAGTGACTGCATTGAGGCCTCTGTAGTCCACACAAAACCTCATCTCTCTTTTTCCACCCAGGTGTGAGGTTTTGGCACAAGGACTACTGGACTAGCCCAGGGGCTATCTGAAGACTCAATGACCACCAATTCCAGCATCGTTTGGACTTCTGTCCTGATGCAATCCCTGACATGGTCAGACTGTCTGTAGATTTTACTCTTAACAGGCAGGCTGTCACCTGTATCCACTTCATGAGTACACCAGGTGGTCTGACTGGGTGTCAGGGGAACATATGTCTGCACTGATTGAGGACCTGCCTATAATCAGCTTGCTGTTGGACAGTGAGGCTGCCTGCCAAGGCTACTCCATCCACTGACCCATCATCAGGGTACTGAGAAAGAAGATCAGGGATAGGATCACTCTCTTACTCCTGTCCCTCATCAGTTGCCATGAGCAAGCCCATGTCAGCCCTGTCCACAAAAGGCTTCAGGTGGTTCACATGAAGTACCCTATGGGGACTTCTGGGAGAACCTAAGTCCACCAAGTAGGTGACCTCACCCTTTTGTTCGAGGGTAGTGGGGGCCACTCCATTTGTCTTAGAGAGCTGCTGGGGCCACAGGCTCCAACACCCACACTTTCTGGCCTGGCTGGTAAACAGTCAAGAGTGCCTTTTGGTCATGTCAAGCTTTTTGAAGTTCTTGGCTGGCCTCCAGGTTTTTGCTGGCCTTCTTCATGTACTCAGCCATGCGTGAACGCAGGCCAAGGACATAGTCCACAATGTCCTGTTTAGGAGGTTTGAGAGGTTGCTCCCACCTTTCCTTCACTAGACACAATGGACCCCAAACTGGATGTCCGAATAGAAGCTCAAATGGGCTGTAGCCAACCCCCTTCTGAGGAACCTCTCTGTAGGCAAAGAGAAGGCAGGGTAGTAAGATATCCCATTTTTGCCTAAGCTTTTCTAGGAGTCCCATAATCATACCCTTTAGGGTCTGGTTGAACCTTTCAACAAGCACATTACACTGTGGATGGTAGGGTGTGGGAAACTTATAGTTTACTCCACACTCTTTCCACATTGCTGTGGTATAACTAAACATACTGGGGCATAATTACGTTCCCTGGCGCATCCCTGCAAATCAGCAGGGATGCGCCAGGGAAGATGCGTCACGCAAGTTTGCCCTTGCGCCACCGCCGATGTGCCGCATTTACAATGCGGCGCGACGTGGCGCACGGATGGGCAGATGCGTGTCGCATCCCCCGACGGAAAGGCGGCGCATTGCTGGAGTCGCGTCGCAAGCACGACGCGGCTCCAGCAAGGCTCGGGGGTGCCCTATGCCTAACATGCTGCGTCAATTCTTACGCCTGCTTCAATCTTGTAGATTTCACTGCGTCACTTTTACGAGGCGTACCTGCGAGGGAACGCCCACCCTGCACCGGAACGCCCACATGAAACCTGACGCAGGTTTCATGTGGCGCAGGGGTTTACAACGTGACGCATCTCCCTAGATGCGTCACATTGTAAATATTGCGCAACGTGGCACATGTTTTGCGTCGCCGCTGCGTCACATAAGTGACGCAACGGCGGCGCAAAAGTGGCGCAAGGGGCTTGTAAATATGCCCCAAAGTCTGTACCTCTGTCTGTTAAGACCTCCTTAGGGAAGCCCACTCTGGAAAAGATTCCCAGGAAGGCCCTGGCTACTATAGGAGCTGTAGTGGTTCTAAGGGGAATGGCCTCTGGATATCTAGTGGCATTGTCTTCCACCACTAGTAAATAACTGTGCCTAGATGCAGTTGGAGTGCTCAAGGGATCAACAATGTCAATCTCTACCCTCTCAAAGGGGACCCCAATCACTGGAAGTGGAATGAAGGGGGCCTTTGTGGTGCCACCTGACTTTCCACTGGCTTGGCAAGTGGCACTGGAACGACAAAACTCCTTTGTGTCTTCAGACATATGGGGACAGTGAAAGTGAGGGACAAGCCTGTCCCAAGTCTTGATTTGCCCTAAGTGTCCTTAAGAGGAATATCATGTGCCAGGGAGAGTAGGAAACCTCTGAACCTCATGGGTATTACCAACCTCCTGGTGACACCAGGCTTGGGGTCTCAACCTTCAGAGTACAGAAGCCCATCTTCCCAATAGATCCTATGGGACCCACTGATATTCCCTGCTTCCTCAGCAGCAGCTTTTTGTCTGAGGGGTTCAAGAGAGGGGCAGGTCTGCTGCTCCAAACTCAGGTCTGCCCATAAAGGGCCCTCTGCCCCCAAGAACTCTGCCTGGTCAGCCCCAGATTCCTCTGGGACAGTACCTTCACAGGGGCTGAGATCATCTCCCTCAGGAGGCTGATCTTCGCTGGGAGTTTGTGAGGAGGATAAAGCCTTACCCTTCCTGCTCCTTCTCTTGGGAGGCACCTGGTCCATTTTTTCAGGATCCAGTGCCTTGTCAGTGCTGAGCTGTTTGGCCTGAGCCCTGGTGACAGCAAATACACTGGCAGAGATGCCAATCATCTCTGCATGAGTCCTGAACTCCACTCCAGCCCAACCTGAAGTTTCTAGATCATTGCCCAACAAACAATCTACAGGTAGGTCTGAAGATACCACAACCTTTTTAGGTGCAGTTACCCCTCCCCAGCTGAGGTTCACAACTGCCAAGGAATGGTCAGTCCTGACATTGTTAGCGTTGGTGACTTGGTACATTTGTCCAAGTATGATCTGATCAGGGGACACAGGTTTCTCTGTCATGACACTGGCCCCTGTGTCCCTGTAAGCCATTGCTTCTTTTCCATTTATCAAAGGCTGTTGTCTGTACTTGCCCAAGTTAGTGGGACTGACCAGTAAGGTGGCAAGGTCTATGCCACCATCACAGACTAGAACAGCCTGAGCTGGAGTTCTGACTAAGTCAGAACCCACCTCAGAACCCAAGGTTAACCCCACTAATCCCTTGGTTGCTGTACTACCACTTGTTCTTGTGCTAGGGGGAACAGGTGCCTTAGGGGCAGTGGTAGTAGGCATTTCCTTGGCCTTTGCACAATCAGCATCCCTTGTCCAATGGTTCTTTAACTTACAAATGTAGCACCAAGGTTTCTTTTTGCCTTTCTTGGATTTTGGGACTCAGCCCCGGATGCAGGTTTTTGAGGCTCTTGTGAAGACTCGTTTTTATCTTTACCCTTGTCCCCACCCTTATCCTGGGATTTAGAAGAATCTTATTTCTTCTGGTCACATCCATTACCATGGTTTTTCTGCTTAACCCTGGTGCTGACCCATTTGTCTGCCTTCTTTCCCAATTCTTGGGGAGAGGTCAGATCAGAGTCCACCAGGTACTGATGCAAATGTTGGTTCTGACAGTTATTAAGGATGTGCTCCCTCATAATCAAATTGTACAATCCTTCATAGTCCTGTACCTTGCTTCCATGAAGCCAGCCTTCCAGAGCTTAATAGTACTGTCTACAAAATCTATCCAGTCCTGGATGTGTGCCTTCTGGGTGTCTCTGAACTTAATCTTATACTATTCAGTGGTTAAGCCAAACCCAACTATGAGAGCACTCTTCAGTACTGAGTAATTGTCAGCATCCTCTTCTCTAACAGCGAGGAGCTTATCTCTACCTTTGTTAGCAAAAGAGAGCCACAGGATAGCTGCCCACTGCTCTTGAGGGACCCTCTGAACTTTGTAGGCCCTCTCCAAAGCAGTGATCCATTTATGGATATCATCCCCCTCCTGGTAAGGAGGGACTATCCTGCTCAGGTTCCTATTGTCAAAAGATGTTTCTCTGATGCTAGGGACACTGTTGCTGCCACCATGGCACTCTTGTCCCAGTCTCTTCCTAGCCTTCTGTACTTCCAGGGACTCTTTGTCAAGGGCCAACTGATCTTTCCTGAGCTTAAGTCTGACTTTCTCAAGTTTGAGCAATTGGTATCCCCTGTCAAAAAGAGCTGTCCCTTTTACTAGATATGGAGGTCCCTATGGAAGTGTCTGAAGTATTGTATTCTCTAGAGGATCTGGTCCTCCTCGGTCTACTCTGGACTCTCCCAGGAGGAACAAAGGGTATCTCCTCTGTACCATCTGCACTATTCCCTGAGGGGCCAGAGTTTGGCAGGTTGGAATCATTTGAATCCTCCTGCCCATACTCAGAATTGAGATCATCAGGGAGAACCACTGATGCTCCCTCTCCATGAGTATCCCCACCCACATTATCCTGTTCTTCTGCCTCTACAGGATGACCATCATCCTTATGTAGCAGCTCTAAGGGCAGCTTAATGGTGGGGTTGCCACCTGTCTTTATCTTTCTAAGGTTACACAGGGTCATTAGTTCCTGGAACATTAGACCACTATACTTAGCAGACTAGGGTACACTGGTATCCCCAACTAAAGACATGGTTCTAGGTGTAGTGAGGTGTTGCACCAACCTACCCTAGTGGAAACTAAACTCTCTGAGGTTGGAGAAAAGGTTGTGCTAGACCCTTAACTACCCAACCCTATGTTCAGTAGAACTTACTTATTCCAAGCTGTATTATATGTGACTAATATTAGGGATGGTTTTTCAATTAATCCACACAAATATTATCTGGTAAAATAAATGCAGCCTTGAATCCCAACCGCTGCACACCAATGTGAGAAGCTGGCTTAGTATATGGTACACACTTATGTAAGTGGGTACCCTGCACTAATCCAGACAACCCTTATGGTGATTTTAGTGGTCTTAGACAACGTTAGAAAGCTCTCTAAGTGGTAGCTGTGGAGAGCAGCCTTCAGGCTTAGTCCAGAAGGAGTGTAAAGCAGCTTGTTTTACCAGAACATAATCTTATTGGTACAGATTAAGTGAAAAAGAACCACACAGTGTATTTATACAAATATGTATTTATTTTAAGACACTCACTAACACATACAGATATCTACTACCTGGAGATATACACAATGCACACAATACTTTGCAATAAAAACAGGTAAGTAGCACAAATACAAAGTGGTCGCCAGGGGAGACCAAACCATTTACTAAAATAGTGGTATGTGAACCACGACTCGAGTCAAGACTATATCCAGAAGACGTAGAAGTGCTGGAAACTCCCAAGGAACTCCCCGAGGTAAGTAACCAGGAACCCAACGGAGACCAAGTGGGAACACGACCGTGGGCTCAATACAAGTCAATGGGTTTAGTTTAGTTTATTATTATTATGCATGATTAATAAAAACCGTTGCATGCACGTATCATTGATGAATTCATTTACATGATACAAAGCAAGATAAAAAAGAATTAAAAACCATCATAAAATGCAACATAATAAAATTCACATTGGGGCTTTTACAGCGTATCAGGTTTAAAGTGCCTGTGCTTCAAGAGGTAGACTAACAGGAGCCTTGTCAAGTTAAGCAGCAATAGAAAAACAGTCAAATAAACGGCCCAGCTATGTTGTTATTAAGTGTCTACTTGCGATGTGCATTTAAGTTTTTCTGCCACTGTATCAAAGAATTTGTAGTTCGGCAGCTTAGCTGTGTTTCCGCCGGATTAAAACACAGTTTTACTGCCTGCCTGAAGGTCCTAATGCCGCTCTGATTGAACATTGAGCGGAGAAAGGTGCGTCTTATGTCCTTTAGGTTAGGGCAGATACAAATGATGTGCACAAGGTCCTCGTTCCCTTTTTCGCAGAGGCGGCAAGTCTGCTCTCCTGGTCTCTTTTTCCAGGGTGGCAGATGCGGAAGGATTGGTAGAATGCCAAAGCGAAGCTTTAGGAACTTTTCTTTTATTCTCATTTTAACTCCTGTTTTTAAATAAAGTTGATGTTTGAGGACAAGTCAATGGGTAAGTCGCGGTTGCAGTTTTAAAAAAGGCAAACCCTTCCCAGTGGACCCTGAAGAAACCCCGTGGAAGACAGAAGTTTGGAGAGCCACCCCACCCATGGATACCCTAGGAACCAGGATACCTACACCAGGGAAGCCGGGTGTATAGGTGCGAAGTGGCGTCGGAAACCGCCTTCGAACTCAATGGGAGACTTCAGGAAGATGCCGCTGCTGGAGAAGGTGAAAGTGTCCGGTGGAACCCAAAGGTGGATTCAAGTTGAGAAGTACCTGCAAGCAGAGGGGACAGAGTCTATGGCACTCAGGAGTGACCAGAGGGCATGGAAGACGAATGCCCACCGATGTCGGATGTTTCAGGAGAGATAACGGTGACCTTGGAGCTGCAGCTGTGAGGACCAGGCGTTGCTGTGGAAGACCAGGAGCCGTTCATGAGCTGTCCCACGTCGGAAGTCGAGAATTGAGGGCTCGGTGTCCATCGGGAGCACCAACAAGCCTTGGCAACTGCAAACAACGTGGAAAGCGAAGAAGGTGCAGTGTCGGTACCAGCAAGGTCCAGGTGACTCATCACAAGCAGGGGAGTCAGGGCAGGCTTGAGTAATCAGGGGGGCCTGCAGAAATCAAAGAAGACCTTCAAGAGGACCCACAGGCTGGAGGCACTGGAGTGACAAGAGGACCTCAAGCAGCTCACCAAAGATGTAGGCCCACGGTGCAAGTAATGCGGTGAGGACAAAGATCTTGGTCACAGAGATGCTTGAGGTTGGGGCTACTTGGAGCCCGAAGATCCTGGAGGAAGGAAGCCAACAAGCCTTTGCAACAGCAAGTCAACACTCTGCATAGGGGTTCAGTTCCTGCAACTCCGACGAGGGATACTGGCCTCAAACTTGGTGAGAGGACAGGGCAGGCCTCAAGGGATGTAAAGAACCACCACCTGTGTTGCTGAGCCTTTCGGAGTCCCTGGGAGCTCGAGATCAGCAGACCGGTCAGCTTCGTTGCGGTGGGGAAGTGACTCCTTCACTTCAAGGGAGATTCCTTCAGGTGTCTTGGATGTCCACAGGCCTTAGAAGGTTCCTGTATGGAGCACAGGCACGTACATTGCAGCAGATAAGCAGGGCGACGAATCCAGGAGCAGCAGGAGTCTTCCTAGTTGCAGTCTTGATGCCCAGAGCGAAGTCCAGCAAAGTCCAGAGTGCCTAGACGGTTGAGGAAGAAGTGGTGTCTTGAAATGAATCTTGTCCCACGACGAATCTAGGGACCCATCTACAGGTAAGCCCTTAAGTACCCCAAGGAAAGGGTACGGACGATTCAGGTTTCCCTCCCAGGGGAGGGGATGGACAGTGGGGAGGATACTCCCATGTTCTTTGTCCAGTTTCGTGCCAGAGCGGGAGCCAACGGCTCCCTGAGCTGGTTTGAACTGGACTATGCAAGGAGGGCACCAAATGTGCCCCTCAAGCAGACTGAGTGGTGCTGGCAAGCGCTTCCACCCGGCCCCAATACACAAAACCCTGTCTGGGAGGTGGTCACACCTTCCTGTGACAGGATACCTATTGTTCTGCCTTCCCCTGATCGAGCTTGGCTCAGCAGCAGGAGGGCAGAATCGTGTCTCTGGTCGGCAGCAGCCATGTTGTGCTGTCCAGGTCTAGAAGACTGGTACGAGGAGCACTGAGGGCCTCCTGGAGGAGCTTTACAGTGCATGGAATCATACCTCCCACACCATTTATGGTGTGGGGGTATGATTCCAACATGTTTGATACCAAACATGACAGGGTTCGTTATAGCCAGTTTAGAGATGGTCATCGCGTAATGATGCATGGCCACTCTATGTATCGTAATGGCTGATGCACTTACAACCCGGGAGAATGGACTCCGAAGGTTGTAGGAAATTCCTGCTCATGCAGGGGCACCCTCACACTTAGAACCGAGCACCCTGCCGTCAGGATTGAAAGGCCTGCTTTAGGGGTGACTTATAGGTTTTAAGTCAGTGTCCTTAGATATAGGGAAACCTATATCTGTCGTAAGTGGTGCTAGCACCAGCTTACACAGGCTGCAATGGCAGGCCTGTAGTTACAGTTTGAGTGATCCCCCATGGGTGGCATAATACATGCTTCAGCCCATAAGGGACCCCTAGTGTACCTAATCCCTGGGTACCTCAGTGTCCAATCTGGGATGTACCTAAGTACTTACCATACCAATTTAGGGGAGAGAGCACAGAGACTGAGGTGCTGGTTAGCAGAATCCCAGTCAGCCTAGTCAGAAACAGCATAGCACCAGGCAAAAAGTGGGGTAACCATAAAAGCAGATCCTACTTTCCTACACAGACTAGGAGCCATTTGGACATTTTCTTGGCTCAACCACCATTACCCTTCATGGGCAGATATGTACTGGGTTGACCTGCATTGGGCTTCCCATACCTTTAGGATAAGTGTGATGGCCGGTCCTTTGCAACATGAGTGGAGTCTAACTCGGCAGACTCGTGGGTAAATGGATCAATATCTAAATTACCCCAAAAATACTTTTGGGAACACCAAGGAGCAAGGTGCTACAATATTTAATCCTAGCTCCCACTATGGCCCTGGCTGTGGTCCTACATTCTTCTTCTGACAACAATAGTCGGAAGACAAATGTGGGGGCTGCGGGCCGTACATATTTGCTTAGCCTGGATTCCATACCTGGCACATTGTCAAAAGTAAACTACTGTGTTTTGCCTCACATACGGGGCACGTGTAGGAGCCTGCAATGGGCCAAATCTTGTTAATAAATGCTGTATCTGTGCTATGATGGTGTCTAAAACCTGATTGCTGATCTCCCAGGAGATTAATGCCCTCTAAATATTGGTTCTACTTTATAACCAATGTTTTAAGATCTTAGGGCCTGATTTAAATGTTGGGGGAGAGGGAACTCTATCGCAACGAAGTTCCCTGCCAGTCAACATGATGGTCCGTCCGCCCGCCCGATTTAGAATCAGGTCGGCCATAGGTTTGACGACAGCAGAAACTACTCAGTCTCCGCTGTGGTTAAACCTCTGTGACGGTCCGACAGAGTAAGGGCTGTCAGAGGTTTGGCTGGATGTCCGCCCGCTTAATTTAGATGGGTGGACTTTAGCTGATTTTCAATGCCCGTAACTGTCAGGAAAAATCTGGCTTTCAGAGGTATTGAAAAGTGCCCAATGCCCCCCCTCGCCATGGGAGGAAATTCCCATAGCAAGGAGGGCAGTGTTTTTTTTTATTTTCAAACATAAAATCCCGCTTTGGGATTTCCTTTTTGAAAATACAAAAAACATTGTACGTTTGCCATACAGCTCTATCATGTTGAGGGAGCAATCCGTCAAAATTACAATGCATTGACAGGAACTGCTGTGACGGCGGTTCCTGCCAATGCTAGAATTGTCTGCTGGGCCTGTGGACATTTTCCACATATAAATCAGGACCTTAAAGAGAATGGGTCTCAGCAATGTGTTCTAAAGCTAGATGGGTCAGTTGGAGTGATCGAGGCATGTTTCAAACTACCTAAAAGCTGTCCTTCAGAAAAAGGAGCATTGGCCCACGAAGAGGAGCATTCGTTTGGTGATTCTCTGCAGTTTAAGAGTGCAACAAGTTAGAGGAGGTGTAGAATCAAAAAGCCCCCCTACCCTCGTGAACGAACGGACACGGGAGAGTGTACAAGAAAGTGAATACGTAATTAAGGCATTGAAATACAGTAGCCACTCGGCAGGAAATTGAAGCGACCTCTCGGGTCGGCCAAAAGGAAGTTAGAACGTATAGGTACATCGAGTGCACTAAGCAGAGTATCTGCATTAACTGAAGAGAAATCGAACAGAAAACAGTTCTAATCAGTAGAAGAACTGAACGCACTTATAAAGTTTGACTCAAGAGGGCATATAAACCAAGCTATACAATAAGGAATACAGAGAGAAACGAACTAACTATTGTCTTGATAAAGATGGAATAATAATCAAATCCATCGAAACGCGTCGACGCATCATTGTACATAATCCAAGGGAAAATTTGGACCTGCAGATACGAAAATGAGTGTATCCAGGCCAGGTTTCTAAACTGTCCCATAGGATATGTTCCTTTGAAAGACAAAGTATACTGTCTAACCATTGTTCTCTTTTTATGTCATAGCATATTGTGTAAACTGATTGTAATTGGGGATTTTACATTTATTGTTTTTATGAATTGTTTTGCATAAAACTGTGATAGATAGGAAGTGTATTGAAATTTTAACATTGTAACCATTTTTTTAATAATAAAAGATTTTTTTTAAAACTTCAGTGCTATTTAGCAATTGATTCAAATATTAGGTGGGATTTTCCTTGACGAATTGTATTTTTGTGCGCCTTGTGAGGTACGACCTAGTTGTGAGTTGAACCTTATATTCTGTTCCTTTCATAACCCAAGGGAATATTTGTTTTACTTGTCAAGAGTACCCTACTCCCTTGGATACAACAAGGGGTCTCTCTCTCCTTTTTACATATTTCCGCAGTCATAACAGAGAGCACTAGGTTTTGGTTCCCGTTCTTAGGAAAAATGGACGAGGATCGCTTGGGCATCACATATATTTCATGATTCAGATAATGACCCTTTGTCTCTATCAAGTCTCTCAGAAGTGGGACGAACTTCTTTCTAACCAGCCTTCAGATGTTCCTTCAACATCCTGCCTCAAAATGGCCAGACAGGCGAGTCCAGCGTATAAACTCAGCCACAATATTCTTAGGGTTAAGGGTTCTGGGGTGAGGATCCATTCTGGGGTGTTGGAGCAACCACCCACTGTTTCAGCCCTCCAGCCTCCAGTTGGCTCATAAAGGAGGAAGTCGCCCTCACGTTTTTCTTCCTGTTTAGAGGCAAAGCTTCTAAGTTATTTAAATAGAGGTTACCACTCCAGTCATCCAAGATTAAAAAAATTCCAGTTGTCAAGATGAGGTGATTCTGCCCCTGATAGAGTTAACTAGTTCTCTGGAATCTTCCTCAAAGGCAGGCGCACGTGGTTTATAAAGACAGAGGAGATGTGATCGTAAATATTTGTTTAGAGAAGTCTGACGCGCGCTCGGGTTACCCCTTTCTATAAGTGCAAGTCCGCCTCCTCACATAAAACTAGAAGGTGAGAAGTGAGAGAAAGAAGAGATAAACAGAGGAGTGTGAGAGGGATAAGGTTATAGTGAGCTAGGCAAAAAAAATAGTAAATAGCGGCAAGGAACAAAAGAAGCAGAAGGAATTCAAGAGAAGGAGGTAAAACTGAGGAGGAGTGAATGTGAGGGAGCAACAGACAGACAGTGGGCAACGACAGAGGAAGGAAGAGTGTAGATTGGAGTAAATTAAAAGCCTGACAGATGACTCCATGTCACCAAGGACGCAGCGCTCTAAGGGTCTAATTTATGAGGTCTTGCCGGCACTTTTGCGCTGTCGGAACGTCACTTTTTTGATGTTCCGGTGGCGCAATGTGCAATTGGCATATTTATAAGGCCATGTAAAGCCACGTTACGTGGCATTTCATGGCCTTATAAATACATGCCTCTTTCACACAGAAAACTGCGTGAAAGGGGCGTTCCATGGGCCTTGCTGGGGGCGTTCCCAGTAACATCCATGGCTTTATGACACTGCCCCAGATTTATGAGAAATCGTAAGTCTGAGGCAGCGCCAAAAACTTACGAGGCACAACAAGGAGAAATATCTTTATTTCTCCTCGTTTTTCCTCTTTCTATGTGTGCTGCAAAAGCGGAAAAAGCCTCTTGTGACTGTTTAGCAGGAAGGTTTCCCTTCCTGCACAAAATAATCATCCCCACAAAGCAGACACCCTTGCACCATGGTGCAAAGGGGCCTGCGTTGGCGCACGGCAGCCCATTGTGCGCCAGCGCAGGTGAAAAGGACAGTATCTAATACAGCGCATTCCTGTCCTGCCCTACGGCAAAAAACACATAACTGAGGCCTGAAGTCTGAGTTTTCTTTTAACAACCGAATGCATCCTGGGTGTTGTAGTTCTATAGCATATGCCCTTGATGACTTTAGGTCGGCCGATAACCTTGGAGACTGGGAGGCAGAGTTCAGAGCGGGAGTGAGGGTGCAAGAGAGGGCCAGAGACAGGGCGTGTGAAGCGGAAAGCACCTAGCACGCCTGTTCTCAGGGCTGTCTTCGCCGAAGGTAATTGCTCAGGTCTGTGATTAATGTCGCTCCTTGTCACATTTCCAGCGGTGTCGTGCCAAAACACTGAAGAACAGGTTTGTTTACCGCATGACTTGCAGACAGCCTCCCCATTTGTGTACACTAACTGCATTTCATTTGGCGCTTAAGAAAGTACTGTGTCATGGAACCTCCCAGGTGCCACATGGGTACCTTGGAAAGGCCTCGAGTAACTTGCTGGTCGTCTGTTTGCCAAACGAATTGAAATCACTGCCAAAGCTGTTAATCGGGCCCATGTCATATGTGAAATCCTCAGCAACTTCTAGCCTCCTGGCCTCTCGCACTCCGCGTACTGTGAACTTTAAGTCATTATTTTGAAAGGAGAGACAGCAACTGCAAGTCTCACAATGCAAAGTGTTTGCTTAACAATCATGACACCGGGCTGCTTGGCAGCCATGAGAGCTGCACAGCTCCAGTGCTTACTGTTTGAAAGTCCATGTGTTTCTGTTACCAGCATTTGTGTTTCGGGGTGCATTTGGTGATTTATCACTGGTTACACAGTCTTTTGAGCTGAAAAGTACACTCAAAATGGCTGCCAACTTGTTTCCGTGGGGGAGGAGTCGGGGGGGGCACTGTCAGCCAGTCCTGGCCTATTTCGATACCAACACTCTGCATCCTGGTGCCTCGGGGGTGCGGTACAAGGAGATCCAAGTGGGGCATCTCCTAGTAAATAAGTCAATAACTATAATTCACTGCAGCTTCCATGCACCAGACGTGGGGTTGTGAGAATGTATGTCGTTGCAACGCATGCGTTTACAACGCATGCCTTTACAACGCGGTCGTTACAACAACCGCGTTGTTACCACGCGTGACAATACATCGCAAGTCGTATCAGCGACTTGCTGTAGGGGGCGCGCTGGACTTAGGAATAGTATTAATTACTATTCCTACTCCAGTTTGTGCAACAGCAGGGAAGGTGTTGGATTTAAAATCCAACACATTCCCTGGTGTTGCACGCCCCCTACAACAAGTTGTTGATACGACTTGCGATGTAATGGCACACGTGTTTGTGAAGCCATGCGTTGTGGAAACAGCGTTGTAAACGCTATTTCCCGGGTTGTGATGCTGCCACTGCTGGTGATGCTGAATGAGGGCAGTTCAACGTACTATTCTGCTTCTGGTATGGCCTGGTTTCCGGAGAGCATTAGCCACAAAGCGTTTACGAAAGTACTTTTTGAATAAAAATGCAATTCCCGGTCTGTGATGAACTGCCTGGTATTCTACCACACTGCACTTTTCATTCCTGCTTGTCCTGGTCCTTCTTGCCACGCGCCAGACTGGATTCTTCTGTGCCTTACTCGCTCTCTCCATTCACGATGAGTTGCCCAACCTTTGCCAGATGGCTGCTGATCCTCAAGCCAGGTAAGAGCCACAGTAATTGCCCCTTGATTGGGGCAAGCAACATTGCACCCTTCTACATGGCACCTTTAGCCTTTTGTTGCCGCAAACTACATTTAGCCCATCTGTGCCACATGACTGTCCTGGTGACGGCACCAGGATCACTGCCCCTTCGCCTTGAGGCTCTGTCTCTGACCACCTCTAGTGTGGCATCTCTAGATATGTGCCGGCTTCCCAGCTTAAGACCAGCGTTTTCAATTCTCATCTAACTGACTGACTGCGCTTCTATAATGCTAGATGCCTCCAGCATCTCTTGTCACTGGCCAAAGTGCATTGTATAGCCGGATAGGACAGCCTTGAGCTTTTCCTAAACACTATCAGTGAAGGGGAGTTGTTCACTTTGTAGTGTGGCTTGTGGCCTCATTGTCGACATTGCTAAGTTAGCTTAGGCCTA
>CAWUFW010025231.1:0-48110 GCA_963921515.1 Calotriton arnoldi
AATGCTATATTGGGGGACCCCTCTGGGTAAGATGATTTAAGGTCAGGGAGAAGAGGGAAAACAGTGACACAATATAAAGAAGCTCCCTCGTGACCTATCTAGTTTTATCCAATCTATTGGCTACTTTTCAGCATGGGCTAACATAAATGTGCTAGAACACCGACAAAATATCAAGAAAAAGCATAAATGTATTTGAATTTTTTAAATTTATTTAATTCTTTTCAATTTCAAAAATTTTTCCTTACTTTTTTATTTATTATTTTTTTTGAGAGTATAAAAATATTATTTCAAACATTTACATACAATTAAACAGAACAATTTCACAAAATCAAAAATGCAAAGCATATTCATATTGATACCCCTGAATGTAAGATCATGAAAAGAAAAAAGAAAAAGAAAATCTTTCATTCATACTATGCTGTACACATACAACCACATACATACTCATACATACTGTTTTTTTGGAATGTATCTGGAAAGTGAGAGACAACAGATAACAATATCTCTATGACCAATAACATGAACTGCGAACAGCAAGGTCTAAACAGCATTGGACCTTTAGCTGTTCGCAGTTCATGTTATTGGTCATAGAGATATTGTTATCTGTTGTCTCTCACTTTCCAGATACATTCCAAAACAAGCATTGGCATAGCCAATAGGTCTCGCTTTTGGGACCTTATAAGTATTTAGTTATGCAGCACAATATCCTTGGTGCAACAACATCAACTGTTGCATGGCTAAATACTTATAAGGTCCCAAAGGCGAGACCTATTGGCTATGCCAATGCTTGTTTTAAGTATGCTGTGGATAGTTGTGCTCAGGTCCTCCCTTCTGCGCTTCGAGCATGCTGTATTAGCGCAAGCATTGTTTCAACTTCGCACACAGAGCGCTTCCTCTTAAAGGGGCCATCCAGCGAAAAATATCATAATATGTCTCAAAGCCCAAGGAGACCTCATCAAACAAAAGAAACATTCTGGAAGGCCTACTGTTGGTGATTGTTAAGGTTTCAGGATTGGGAAAAATTAACTTTTTTTTTTCTCTAGGCTGAATGGCCCCTGTAAAGTGAGAAAATAGGATCGAACGTTTCCCTGCATGTTATACTATTTTTATAGTATTTCTATCGGTCCATCAGCTCTTCATGTCATAAGTTGAGGAGGTATACCAGTCCTGTTTGTTGTTACAACGCAGTGACTCAAAGAGTTGTGTTTGGTGGATTCCAGTATTCAAACCATAGTCTCAGACTTCATAGTAAAACAAGTATTGGCATGGTCAGAATGTCTCGGCTTAGGGACTTATTGGCTTTGCCATTGCCTTTTGGAGATTCTGTGCAACAAGGCCAGAAGGGAAATAAAGTTTTTTAAAAAAAGGGTGAGGGATAAATGGTTTGGGCATTAGTTTCCAATCTTCCTAGCACATTTACGTCGCCAGTGCAATTTTGTGTTGTGAGCTAACCAAGAATGTAAAGGGGTTAGAGCCTGCCCATTACTTACCTTTGGTTAGCTTTACTTTTGCCCTCATTTGCTTGCTTCTTAGTCAATGATTTTCCTGTTCCCAGCTAGTCTGTCTTGTGTTTATCCTCGTCCTTTTTTCCCTTTATTTACCATTGAGACATTTTTCAAGGCATGAAATATTAGTGACATGCATTGCACAATACTGATGTACACGGTTTGTTGGAACTTGGGTGTGTTCCCTTAAATTAGACAGGGAACATATGTTTCAGTAAATGCAGCTTCATATGCAGTCAGGGTAGTGAGTGTATGGTCTCCAACATTGACAACCTGGAGGTAAAACGCAGGTGGCTCAAAGTATTTTTAATAGTTTGTTTACATGTGTTGTAGTAAGCCTGGTCAATAGCCTAAAGTGAGTTCCAGGTCAGTACACTTGATTCTCTTTTAAAGGGGGCATCCGCTGTAGAGGATAAAACAGATCTATTTTTCCACATCAATAACAATCGCCAACAATGGGCATTCCAGGATGTTGCTTTCTTTGATGACGTCTTCTTGTGTTCTACAATGTACTGAGACATCACTTACTGGATGACTCTTTTAATGGTAATGGGGATGTCTGTCCCGCTACATTAAAGGTGAGAGATTCCGGATGGTGATATGCTTAAGTTGTTTTCTCTGCCTCTCGGGTAAGCATTTCAAGGCTAGCCAAATGTGTGAGCAATGTGTAAAATGTTTATCACTTGCATGAACAAGGTGTCATACACCAAGAAGCACTGAGGTTTCTGTCTCCTCCATCAAGGAGCTAGGTAGGTGTTATTATGGCTTGGTCACACAGTGGGTACACATTTTCTATTACAATTTTGAGTAGTAATGACTTAACCTATGATATCTATGGGCCTGATTCACAGAACTAACTTACGTCAAAAACGTAAAGTTAGTACCTTTTGGTATTCACAGAATACACTTACTCATTTTGGTATTCACAGAATACACTTACTCATTTTGGTATTCACAGAATACACTTACTCATACTAACTTTATGTCCGCACTCGGGCCGGAGATTCCGGCCCGGTGGTGGAGATTCCGGCCGTTTGTGGAGATTCCGGCCCGGAGGTGGAGATTCCGGCCCGGAGGTGGAGATTCCGGCCGTTTGTGGAGATTCCGGCCGGAGATTCCGGCCGTTTGTGGAGATTCCGGCCATTTGTGGAGATTCCGGCCGGTTGTGGAGATTCCGGCCGGTGGCGGAATCTCCACAAACGGCCGGAATCTCCACAAACGGCCGGAATCTCCACCTCCGGGCCGGAATCTCCACAAACGGCCGGAATCTCCGGCCCGAGTGCGGACATAAATTTGGTATGAGTAAGTGTATTCTGTGAATACCAAAATGAGTAAGTGTATTCTGTGAATACTAAAATGAGTAAGTGTATTCTGTGAATACCAAAGGTACTAACTTTACGTTTTTGACGTAAGTTAGTTCTGTGAATCGGGCCCTATATGTTTGTGAATGTATCATTTTGCATTTAGACATTAAGGTGGGTTTACTTTTCCTTTGTAGTTCTCAATACCTCAGTACTTTTGTTGTAATTTGGATATCTTAACTGATAGTGTAAAGTTACTTTTAACAAAACCACTTAGTCCCGTCCGTTGATGGGCAAAACGAAATTACATGCTAACTTGACTGATTCTTTTGTTTTTTAGTATCCCATCTTTAAGGCATTCCAACACCACAACCCAAGGATGTAATGAAATTGATAAAAATACTCTGTAACACCAGCTCTAAGCTGGGGACAGAGGTAGGCAGCTACTGGCCTCTGTGCTTTGTTCTGAGTTATTCTAGACAGGGCTCCAACTAGGCCTGGTCGAATGACTTGAAGTGAAACTGGGCCGAGTTGGACAGTGTTGTTCCGGGTTTGCTTGTAGACTGGTCTCTCTACGAGTTGGATATCAGACTGGTCTGGTCTCTAGTTCTGTCAAACCATGTTTGAGGATAAAATGTTTAATTATATTCAAAACTATAAAGAGAATAAGATATCTCAATGAGCTTGGTGGCTGTCCATGGTATTGTGCTTAAGCCTGGTCTCCCTGTTGATTCTTTCAGCATTCCATGGTGAATAAAGTGAGTATTTTAATTTTTTTATTTTTTATTTTACGGAGTTTTATATAGCGCGAACTTGACCCGTATGGGGTATCAGAGCGCTTTACATAGCACCAGTTGCGTTACATGAGGACACATTCATTTTTGTTAGGCATGGGGAGATTAAGTGATTTGCCCAGAATCACAGGATGTTCAGCGTCATTGCCGAGACTCTCACCCAGTTCCCCAGATTCGAGGTCGACCGCCCTAACCATTAGGCCAACTCCTCTCCCCAAGTATGATTGAGTTGGTCAATAACTGCACTTAATCTTTTACCACTTGGAGGCATTTCAGTTTGTGATGTGTGGTTTTTAAAAAGAAATTATTTGTTTAAATAAAACGACCAGTCAACTGCTAACTAACTCGAACATAATGGGAGAGATCATCTTTTTACCAGCATAGCTTAGTTACGCTTGACCATACTTTTCAGCAACAGGCCTGTGCCTAACAATGTACAAATGGAACGCTGTCTATGACTAACGTGGCCTTTGTGGACACTTTGAGGTGCCATGCCTGTGAGGACAGTGCCAGAGGGCACTGGACTGCCTGTTCAGTTGTGGGTTGTGAAGCCTTTGCCAGTGGTATAAGAGGCCTTCTGGGAAGATATGATGTCTCTCTCGCCCCATCTAGCTTTTGTCTACTCCGTTGTGTTCCCCAAGAACATGACTGGTCTAATGAAGGCCCATGTGGTTCAGGGGGACACTCTTTCAGAAGGGTCCCATTAAACGTAATTATATGTGCAAAAAATATCGAGGGCCCCATGACACAATTTGCTTGGTGGGGGTCATAATTGTGTGTTGCATCTCTGCCAGACAACTTTTTGAGGGCCCAGCCTTGAAAGTCTCTTGAGCCCTCTGTAGCCCTGTCCACCTCTCTCTCCCTGAGGGCAGAGTGCCCTTAATTAATAGTAACCAGGGATCTAGAGCCTATTAATTAAAACTGTGACAATGGAAGCCATAGAGTCTCCCGACTCGTAAGTATAGGATATTCGCTCTAGCAGCGGCTTGTTGTTGTGTTGTCTGCTGCTTCAACCGTCTGAAGTCCGAGCACCTGTGTTTTTCCCCTGAAGCATCATTCTAGGTAGCACGCCACGCACGACCTGTGTTCACTTCTAAAGGACACGATTCTGGTGTGAATCACCGTAGGTTCTCAGAAGCGAACTGAGCTCGCGGTGGAGGCGCGCGCGGGGATTTGCCAGTCAGTGAGGGGGCGGACGTTCCAACGATGCGATCCGCAGGGACCTAATGAGTTTATCTAGTCGGCAAAAAAGCACGAGGTGAGTGAGCGCTCGTTCGTTCACCTGAGGCCCATAGTTCCTCGGCAGCATAGATTCCCAAAGTAAGTGTTGTTTTTGTGTCACAGTCAAGTTTGAACAAGCTTGTGTTTGACACTGCTGTTTGTGCAGACAGGACAATAAACTCATTTTCGAATGAAATTCACCTTCAGGTTGTTAGTTAAGTGTGTGCCTTCCGTCCGAAATTAACAGCAGGTATTTTCATTATGGTTACTTGTGGTTAAGACTGACATGTTTTTTTTACTGTCTTTTTTTTATACGCATAATGGGAGGAGGGAAATACAACTTGTGTATTTATTTTTAAGAACCGAAAAAATGGAAATTAAGTCTTCTTATGAGCGACTCAACGGAGTGTCAGCTGTGCTAGTTGACCGCATTGGGAGTTTTAAAAGGTTGTCCTATAAGTAGCTGTAGATGAATACCCTTGCCTGTAATATACATTCTTTAACATTTCCATCACGCAGTGGTGTTCATTTGGAATCGGTTCTAAAGCGCCTATTTCTTTACTTTTGCTATAATCGCGGCACCCGCGCTTTACTTTTAATGTTAAAAGTAAAGCGTAAAGCGCGGGTGCCGCGATTATAGCAAAAGTAAAGAAATAGAAAAATAATCTATTTCTTTACTTTTGCTACAATCGCGGCACCGGCGCTTTACTTTTAACATTAAAAGTAAAGCGCGGGTGCCGCGATTATAGCAAAAGTAAAGAAATAGATTATTTTTCTATTTCTTTACTTTTGCTACAATCGCGGCACCCGCGCTTTACTTTTAATGTTAAAAGTAAAGCGCGGGTGCCGCGATCAAAGCCGCGAATGTGAAAGTGATCGCGATTGCGATGCACTTAATGACCCATGACGCGCGTGCACGCTCACGTGAACGCAAGCTGGTCGCCAGCAAAAGCCACTGCTGTTTGCACTTCCAAAACCCGCTTACTAAAACTCTCGCCCAGAGCAGCGCTAAGCGCTGGCTCAGGCGAGACCCAAAAACAGTATGTATGAGTATGTATGTGGTTGTATGTGTACAGCATAGTATGAATGAAAGATTTTCTTTTTCTTTTTTCTTTTCATGATCTTACATTCAGGGGTATCAATTTGAATATGCTTTGCATTTTAGATTTTATGAAATTGTTGTGTTTAATTGTATGTAAATGTTTGAAATAATATTTTTATACTCTCAAAAAAAATAATAAATAAAAAAAGTAAGGAAAAATTTTTGAAATTGAAAAGAATTAAATATATTTAAAAAAATTCAAATACATTTATGCTTTTTCTTGATATTTTGTCGGTGTTCTAGCACATTTATGTTAGCCCATGCTGAAAAGTAGCCAATAGATTGGATAAAACTAGATAGGTCACGAGGGAGCTTCTTTATATTATGTATCAAGCTTGGTGCATGTGTGGTGGAATTTGTTGCGTTGCTCTGTGCGTCACATTGGTGGGTCTGTGCAACATGGTCACAGTCCGGTATGCCTGTGATCCAATGTGAGATACTTTCTGGTTATCTGTGTTCCTAGTTCACATCTCATTACAAACAAGTCATGGTGTTACCGTGCTTACTGATGTTGGTGCAGAGTTTTGTCAGTGCTAACGTCTTTTATCTTGTCTATTTCCTCCACAGTGAGAGGGATTGGGCACAGCGGCACTCTTTCTTTTCCATGCTCATGACAGTGATGGGCAGAGGTGTGTGTGTTACAGTTCTGCTGCTGTGAGTTGCATGCCTCACCCGATGCAGTCCAGGATAGTCATTGTGTTTGGATTGTCCATGACAGTGAGTGATGTGTTGTGTGAATCATGCGTACAACGCAGACCGATGTGGTATTGACATGCAGCTCACAACTGCACATTTTGTGTATGACACCATGCTACAGTGTCAGCTATATGTGTGTGTCCATTCTAGTCACTGTCAGGTGTCCACTGTCAACGATGTATATGTGACATTGTGTGTGCTTGGTGCTATGTACTATGTATGCATCTCCCCAATTGTCATCTCCAAAACACACCTTCACAGGCAGGTCAGGGGACACCCCAGGGACACTGAATCTCCAGACAGTGGGAGGATACCTACAGTTCCAATGGCTGTGAGTCTAAATGTGTTTGAGTTGGCCAGTGCATAGGTGTGACTTGCAGCCAATTCATACATCTGGACCATGTGTCTGACATCTTGCCAAGGCATTTAATTTTGGAGTGACTGGTCCCAGGGTGCAATTTGTTCGAGCAGAGAAGGTGTGTTTTGATGCGGCATTGATGGCATTTGGAGTCATTGCAGGACCTCCTTCACCCACAGTGGCCAGGTAATCCCCCATGTGGCATGCTTCCATTGCAGGGAGTCACAATTTACGTTCAGGCTGGCAGTCAGTAGTTTCCTGTTGTTTGTTTGAGCACAAGTCCCAGCAGGGCCTTGTGCTCCCCACAGCTGAGGCCATTGTCTGTGTTCTTGGTAGAGACTTTTCACTCACTCTCTTGTGGAGCATAATTCTAGGGGGCCGATTCCGATTCGGGCCGGAAACATACCGACCGACTCGGCACGGGAATATAGTCCGACCGACACGTACCGGCGCTGCTCGACCTGCGTAGTACGATGAATGCATGTGAATCACGACCGACTCGTACGGAACACAAGCCGAACGACCGAACTGCACGGAAACAAGCTATCCGGCCGGGAAACTACGCGAATCGAACCGACCGAAACACACCAGGAATGAACCCGACCGAAACGTACCCGCGAACTCCGACCCGCGCAGTACGATGCAATGCGTGTAAAACCAGACCGAGTCGCACGGAGCCCAAGCCGTATGACCGACACGCATACAAAACCCAGCCGAAGCAACCCAATACTCCGCGACCGACGCGTACGCCGCACATGAAACCTAGCAGAAACACAGCGTGAACGACTCGGAGAAGCTCGCACGAGACAACTGCAGCGTCCTACTCGGTCAGAAGAACGTCTCCTACATGCCCAAAAAATACAAAGGAAAAAATACAAAAAAAAGGGCCAAACAAGCAATGACAAAGCCAATAAATACTGGGGGGAAAAAACATGGAACAAAGACACACCCACAACTCCACCCATATAAAGGCCACAAATCCCTACCATGATCCTTTGCAAATTCAACTGACCTGCCAGCACAGAACACCATCAGACAGCAACCACAGACACACTCACAGCTCATCCATCACACAAGCCACACACCATTAGCAGCTCACAAATAGCACCCTCACATACACCCAGCAAAACCTACACTCACCCACCCTCACTTGCACACACACACACATCAATCACCACCACCACCCATCACCATGCCCCCAAAGAAGAATCCAAAGTTCCTAGACAGTGAATTGGAAGTCCTGGTAGATGAACTCCTCAGGGTAGAGCCACAGTTGTTTGGTACATTGGTCCAACAGACCCCCATGTCGCAGAAAACCAAGATGTGGGAGAGGATCGTCGACAGGGTGAACGCACAATCACCATGTTTGCGCACAAAGGAAGACATCCAGAACAGGTGGTATGATGTGCGCAGGAGGGTCAAGGACCTACTAAAGAAGGATTACGTCTTGAGTCAGCGCACCGGCAGTGGCCCTCCTGCCAAACCACTATACCTCAGGCCCTGGGAGGAGAAGGTGCGGGCCATCCTACCACCAGTGAGCGTATATGGATTATCAAACATCCCAGAGCCTGGTGAGTACACAACAAATATACACAATATTGTGTGACAATACACACACATCACTGTCAAGGGGATAGTCAAACCATGCACCCTTAGCAAATCCACAGCAACCAAAAGATAATCATCCCAAGATGTGTATGTTAGTTAGATAAACACAATACATGCCATCTCATAGTGATATGTAACTGTGTCATGACATGTACAAACCTAACAACAAATAGAGCAAGGCAGTGGCACAAATCTAACCAACAAACACAGTCAGATATTTTGCCACCACTAGAACACCACCTCACAAGGAAGCTCACTGAAAGGAAGGAATTCTGTGTATGCTGGTGAAGTCAGTGTAGCCAATAGCATGATGGGAGTTGCAGTCACAGATATTGGTCACCCTCACAATTGGCCCATCAACACCACTCTGAACCATGCTCACATCACAGGGAGTGGAAAACAACTGACAAGATGGCTGACACTGGGTACTGCTGTGGGGAGCACAAGGCCTTGCTGGGAACTGTGCACCAACCAACAGCAGGACACCACTGACTGACATCCTGAAAGCCAACTTGCACTCCCTGCAATGGAAGCACGTTCCATGGTGGGATATCTGGCTGGGTGGGAAGGAGGACTGACAGCTCTGACCATAGTCACCAGCAGCCTTTCTCACACACCCCCTTAGCACAAACTCCACACAACTCACCTGGGAGAATGCAATGCCTCACACTCTAATTAAATATCCCACAAAGAACAACCACACTGGGTTATGCTGTGTGAAGCACAGGGACACTTTTGGGACTTGTAGCCAAACAAACGCCAGGACAACACTGTCAGCCATCCTGTCAGCACAGGCACACTACCCCACAGGGAAGCAGAGTCAAAAGGAAGGAAGTATGGGCATGCTGGGAAGGGGTGTGTAGGCAATAGCATGATGGGAGTGGTAGTCACAGCTCAACATCCCCCACCCGCATGGCCCAGCAAGCTCACACTGAAGCATGCACACCTCACAGGGAGTGAAAAGCCACTTCAAAGATGTCTGACACTGGCCTCAGCTGTGGGGAGCACAAGGCCCTGCTGGGAACTGGGCACCAACAAACAACAGGACCACACTGTCAGCCATCTTGCCATTGCTGTCACACTCACACACAGTGAAGTCCACTCAAAAGGAAGGAAGTATGGACATGCTGGGAAGGGGGGTGTAGGCAATAGCATGATGGGAGTGGTAGTCACAGATATTGGTCACCCTCACAATTGGCGCATCAACACCACTCTGAACCATGCTCACATCACAGGGAGTGGAAAACAACTGACAAGATGGCTGACACTGGGTACTGCTGTGGGGAGCACAAGGCCCTGCTGGGAACTGGGCACCAACCAACAGCAGGACACCACTGACTGACATCCTGAAAGCCAACTTGCACTCCCTGCAATGGAAACACGTTCCATGGTGGGATATCTGGCTGGGTGGGAAGGAGGACTGACAGCTCTGACCATAGTCACCAGCAGCTGTTCTCACACACCCCCTTAACACAAACTCCACACAACTCACCTGGGAGAATGCAATCCTCACACTCTAATTAAATACCCCACAAAGAACAATCACACTGGGTTATGCTGTGTGAAGCACAGGGACACTTTTGGGACTTGTAGCCAAACACACGCCAGGACAACACTGTCAGCCATCCTGTCAGCACAGGCACACTACCCCACAGGGAAGCAGAGTCAAAAGGAAGGAAGTATGGGCATGCTGGGAAGGGGGTGTAGGCAATAGCATGATGGGAGTGGTAGTCACAGCTCAACATCCCCCACCCGCATGGCCCAGCAAGCTCACACTGAAGCATGCACACCTCACAGGGAGTGAAAAGCCACTTCAAAGATGTCTGACACTGGCCTCAGCTGTGGGGAGCACAAGGCCCTGCTGGGAACTGGGCACCAACAAACAACAGGACCACACTGTCAGCCATCTTGCCATTGCTGTCACACTCACACACAGTGAAGTCGACTCAAAAGGAAGGAAGTATGGGCATGCTGGGAAGGGGGGTGTAGGCAATAGCATGATGGGAGTGGTAGTCACAGCTCAACAACCCCACCCGCATGGCCCGGCAAGCTCACACTGAAGCATGCACACCTCACAGGGAGTGAAAAGCCACTTCAAAGATGTCTGACAATGGTGCTCTGTTGTGGGGAGCACAAGGCCCTGCTGGGAACTGGGCACCAACCAACAGCAGGACACCACTGACTGACATCCTGGGAGTTAACCTGCACCCACTGCAAGGGTGGCATGCTTCATGGTGGGATAACTGGGCTGGGGGGAGAAGGAGGGCCGGATGTCCACCAAATACCACCAATGCTGGCCATGCACACACCTCAACATTCACATTGAAATGCTTCAGGTTGGCAGGACAATGTGCTGCACCAATATCAACCTCTGACTGTGACAACTTAGGACAATGCAATGTACAGGCCCGCATCCAGAGGTATAGTCACAACTGTCAGGTGTTTGAACCATTGATGCCTGTAGAAACATAACATACATTGTGTGTCTCTTCCAAAAACAGGTGATGATGGGGACACAGCAGCAGACGATGAGGAGTCCCTGTCCCAGGCTCCGGGGGACACTGAGCTCACTGGTGTGGAACAGCCTCTGCCCTCCTCGGATGGCGAAGACCTACCTGGCACCTCCGGTGTGAGTCATCATGCAGCACCAGCAGGACCAACATCTGCACCCCCTGCACCCACTCCTCCAACAACTGCCAACACACAGACCACCCCCGCCGACACGGACAGACCAAGGACCACCAATGACAACAGCACAGGGACCCCGACCCACCGTGGAGCAACGGACAACAACCCCAGTACCAACCCCCAAGGGGGCCTAGGGTCACCTGTGCGTGCCACCGCAGGTCCCGCACGTGTGGCCAGGGGTGGTGGGAGGGGTGGTAGGCATAGGTCGCTGTTTGCAGAGGGGTCTGGACTGCATGATGACCCACAACTGGTACGCATTGCTGATGCGTACCAGAATAGCACCGGAGAGGTCAGCCAGGTAGTGGGGATCCTCAAGGACATTCAACAGCAGCAGGCTGCCCATCATGCCCGCTTGGACTCACACATGTCCCGTGTGGAGACACACATGTCCCGTGTGGAGACACACATGTCTGGCATGGAGTCCAAGTGGGACACATTGCAAGAACTGACAGCGGTGCATAGGGACATATTGACATGCCTCCGCCAGATTAGCACCAACATGGCCACACCTCCCTGTGTGCCCACAACATCTGGTGCTGCAACAACTGCAACTGCCACAGGGAGGGAGGATGACTCTGGCGGAGAGTCCTCTGCACCGCAGCAGCCTGCACGTGAGGGTCCCCCCCGAAAGAAGAGGGGTCATCCGAGGAAGGAAAACTAAGAGGCCGATGGCCATGTACATCCCCCAGGAACCCAACACCTGTTCTGGAAATTCTCCTTTGTGTGCAAACTGTTCACCCTGTCGAATGCAACCCAACTCTCCCACATGACATGGGGAGTTTAAGTTGGACCAATGTATCAGATGACTGTGGACTTTACTCAGGACATTTCTGCTACCAACACTTCCAACTCATCTGGGAACTTTGGATTCCAATCCCAATGTACAGCACCCACCATCCTGTGCCCTATCCTCACACATGTATGTAAATAAACTCACTAATACACCATACTTGCCTCTGTTGTGATTCCAACGTGGTTTCTGTCATGGAGATGATGATCTGCTAAATGACACTGTGCATGCTAACTGCTACAGCAAGTTCAACACCGTCATGTGAGTCATGGCGACGTGACACATATGAGGGAGACACACCACTAGGGCTACACAACACATAGACACCAGGGCCATCTGACTCATCGCCTACACTGATGTTGCCAGGAAACACAGTGGAATGCACAGACACCACACCTATTCAGAGTCTGTGTTAACTAGCCCACAGGTGCAGTAAGCAAATGTCAGTCAGATGTGTGACCACAGACAACGCACATCCCAAAGTGAAGCACAGGTTTATTACACATTTGCAACATGTTGTTTCCACTACAAATGCAAGGTAATCCCACGTGGCAGTGGCCACACAGTCAACAAGTGTAGAAGAAATAAAGTCCAGGGGTGTGTGGCACATCACCTGTAGGGAAACGACTGCTTCCACCTTGAAAGCTGAATCATGGTGTCGGGGGATCCGACTAGACCAAACAACTCTGAAAGTACCCTGTGAAGGACAGACATGACACACAGTCAAAAGCACTGAGGAACAGGACAGAACTGCAATACTCATGCCCAATACATGTCACAAGATACCCACACAAAACCAAGTTAGCATGTCAACACTGTTGGGGAGTACAGACCACCTGTAAGGCACATCGCTGCACACATCCAGTCAAGTAGCACATGGCCACACTCAAACAGCACCAGAGCACCACCAACACATATCATGCAAACTCACATCATTGACATGACATCTCTGGATACTCACATTCAGCTGAAGAAGTTGGTGATGAGCTGTGTGCGGACATCACCCTCATCATCATCATCATCACTGACATCGTGGCCCAGGCCAGGATCCTCCACAGGTGGCGGATGTTGGTCATCGTCATCCAGGATGAGAGGCAACTCCTTCCTCACTGCCAGGTTGTGTAGCATGCAGCAGACGATGACAATCGTGCACACCTTTGCTGGGGCATATGGGAGGGCCCCTCCTGTCTTGTCTAGGCAGCGAAAGTGGCTCTTCAGGAGACCAAATGTCCGCTCGATCACTCTCCTGGTCCGACCATGTGCCTCATTGTAGCGCATCTGGGCTGGTGTCACAGGGTTCCTGAGGGGTGTCAGCAACCACGGCATGTTGGGGTATCCGGAGTCACCTACATACAGACAATTGCACATTAGCTGAGTTGGAAAAGAGGGCGGAATACAACATTGCAGAACACACACAATGGT
Source organism: Calotriton arnoldi (assembly GCA_963921515.1). Lineage (NCBI taxonomy): Eukaryota > Metazoa > Chordata > Amphibia > Caudata > Salamandridae > Calotriton > Calotriton arnoldi. The sequence continues at coordinate 13,486 of CAWUFW010025231.1, forward strand.
ACAAAGTCAGTACACACCGACAAGCCAGGCACGCTGGTTCTGCATCTGTGACATCATCCTCGGGATGTGACTACTCCTCATCACATAGGCATCGTGTGCAGAACCGGGGAAACGGGCACACACGTGTGAGATGCTCATATCTGCAAGACATACCACCAGAGCATTGATCGAATGGTAATGTTTCCTGTTCCTGTATGCCTGCTCATGTGCCTGTGGTGGTACCAAAGCCACATGTGTCCCATCAATGGAGCCAATGACATGTGGCATCCTCCTCAGGGCATAGAAGTCACTCTTGACGTCAGTGAGTTGTTGACGTTTAGGGAAATAGATGTACTGGTTCAGGTATCTCAACCTTGCCTCCAAAACATCGCGTAGCACATGGCTGAACATGGTCTGTGACATCCCACCAGCAGATGCCACAGTGTGTTGAAAGGTACCGGTGGCAAAGAAGTGTAGGGCTGCCATCACCTTCACCTTGGGGGTCAGCGCTGTAGGGTATGGCCGGCCAGGTTCCAAATGTGGGGCCAACCGCACCGCCAATTCCTCAATCAGCGGCCTGTTGAAGCGGTACCGTCGGATGCAGTCACGTTCAACCATCGTTGCAAGGTCAGGGAATGGTCTATGGACAGCTGGTGCCCTGCAGTGCATAGGTGAAGAAAGAAAGATTGTCAGTCACCCCACATATGTGGCATAGACCATACTCAATATCACATGATACATCATTACGAGACACAAGTACCTGATGTGTGTGCCGTTCTGTAAGGACATGTATGGCACCTACATGGCCAACATCTAACATCACAGTTCAACATGTGTTGACAAAAAGTTCAAGGTTGTGCTATGGGATATCATTAGGCTGTGTCACTGTACCCATGTACTGCTGTCACGTTCCAAACACACACCACAGTGACATGTGAGGACAGATGTGCCCCAGGCATCACAGCTCATTGACAGGTAGATTCCCAGGGACCCTGCATTGCCACATGGACACTGGCATGACATGGCGTATCATGTACACGTCAGCAAAACAACCATGACTCCCACAGGTAGTGGCCCCTGTTGCCTCTGCAGGACAGACATGGACGTCTGTGACAAACACACGCACAACATCAAAGTCCATGCACAAACAACGTGGATGTGTAGACTGTCTCCCATTGTGCACATGGAATCAGAGACATCGGAAACACAACATGCACACAGACTGTGGAGGGCCATCACTATTGTGGCAATGGGTCACCCTGTGACGTACATACCTTCCCACATGGGACTCAGGGGGTATGTGACATGACATACACATACACAACCTGGAAATGTGACCATGCCACATGCTCTGAAATGAACAGTTGCACACCACAGTGGTCATGTGCACAACACACAAAGGATTCTGTCCCCATGAACACGTGCAAAGCCTGAAAGTGGCTGCCCCCAAGTGCCACCCAAAAAACCACATGTTGACCCCCATACACAGAAAAGGTAATGCAGTCTTACATGCCTTAGGATACAGTGTGGACAGGCTGTGGTGTTGTAGGTGTGCCCCTGAGTCCCTGGCAAGTAAATGTGGCTGGCATACGTTCACCAGTGACAACCATGGTGACATATGCGAGTGACTTGTACAGGGACGCGTCGTACAGCAATGGACCGATCCGTGTGCACGCATTGGCCATTGCATATGATGTGGACGGATGCGTGTTGTTTTTGAAATACGCGTTGTACAGCAATGGACCGATCCGTGTGCACGCATTGGCCATTGCATATGATGTGGACGGATGCGTGTTGTTTTCGAAATACGCGTTGTAAAGCAATGGACCGATCGGTGCGCACGCATTGGACATTGCATATGATGTGAACGGATATGCATTGTACAGCAATGGACCGATCGGTGCGCACGCATTGGACATTGCATATGATGTGAATGGATGCGTGTTGTTTTCGAAATACGCGTTGTACAGCAATGGACCGATCGGTGCGCACGCATTGGACATTGCATATGATGTGAACGGATACGCGTTGTACAGCAATGGACTGATCCGTGCGCACGCATTGGACATTGCATATGATGTGAACGGATGCGTGTTGTTTTCGAAATACGCGTTGTACAGCAATGGACCGATCGGTGCGCACGCATTGGACATTGCATATGATGTGAACGGATACGCGTTGTACAGCAATGGACCGATCGGTGCGCACGCATTGGACATTGCATATGATGTGAACGGATACGCGTTGTACAGCAATGGACCGATCGGTGCGCACGCATTGGACATTGCATATGATGTGAACGGATACGCGTTGTACAGCAATGGACCGATCGGTGCGCACGCATTGGACATTGCATATGATGTGAACGGATACGCGTTGTACAGCAATGGACCGATCGGTGCGCACGCATTGGACATTGCATATGATGTGAACGGATACGCGTTGTACAGCAATGGACCGATCGGTGCGCACGCATTGGACATTGCATATGATGTGAACGCATGCGTGTTGTTTTCGAAATACGCGTTGTACAGCAATGGACCGATCGGTGCGCACGCATTGGACATTGCATATGATGTGAACGGATACGCGTTGTACAGCAATGGACCGATCGGTGCGCACGCATTGGACATTGCATATGATGTGAATGGATACGCGTTGTACAGCAATGGACCGATCAGTGCGCACGCATTGGACATTGCATATGATGTGAACGGATACGCGTTGTACAGCAATGGACCGATCGGTGCGCACGCATTGGACATTGCATATGATGTGAACGGATACGCGTTGTACAGCAATGGACCGATCGGTGCGCACGCATTGGACATTGCATATGATGTGAACGGATACGTGTTGTTTTTTGAAATACGCATTGTACAGCAATGGACCGATCGGTGCGCACGCATTGGCTATGTCCTGACATGGTAACGGACGCGTTTTCGAAGCTTGTACGAGTCGGATTCAGTGAATTCAGTTGGCCAGCCACAACAATGTTGCAAATTCATGGGTGTCATGAAGTTAAACTTTTGAATGAGGCTGTGGGCGTGTATAAGTGGTGCAATTCCATGGATTGGCCAGATTCAGAAGATGCAAACGACTTGGACCTATCACTTTGGACACATGGGACAGTATCTGCCTCTGCAGCACACATATAATGCTGGCTGTTCCCCTGATAGCTCACTTGCCTGCACTACATGCTCCAGGACGACATCTGCCACCAACACTGCTGCTGTCTCTGCATCCTCTGGCTACTGCAATGGCACGTACTGTGGATAGAGCCCCAGCCTTCAGCGCTGAGGAGAACCAGGCCCTGCTGGACAGCCTCCTTCCATGTGTTGACTGGCCACGTGCGGGTGGGTTGTAATTCACACACAAGGCATTGTACTGCGCGGGTCGTACGGCGCAGGTCCGTGTCGGTCGGTCTCCATTCCAGGTCCGAGATGGTCGGTACGGTTTACGACCGGAATCGGAATCGGCCCCTAAGTGGAGTGGGAATAGTTCATTTTATTGATTTACTATCCAGCACCTTCCTTGAATTAATACTAACTGCAGTGGGAATAGTAAATTATATTTATTTACTATCCAACAACTTCCCTGATTTAATACTAAGTGGAGTGGGAATAGTTCATTATATTGATTTACTATCCAGCACCTTCCTTGATTTAATACTAACTGGAGTGGGAATAGTAAATTATATTTATTTACCATCCAACACCTTCCCTGATTTAATAGTAAGTGGAGTGGGAGTATTATATTATATTTATTTAGTATATTTAAGCTTTTATTAATTAATAATAAATGTAGTGGGAGTAATAAATTATATGTGTGTAGAGTTTATTAAGTTATTTCCATTAATAGTATTTGGTGTAGCTAATTTAAATTAAATATATTTGTATATATGTGAATATGATATATTTAAAAAAATACAGTTGTTATATGTATGTATTATAATATTAATTGTCTCTTGTTTAATAAATATTATAATACATATTTAAATTGTTATTGATGTACAACACTATTTTTGTAAAATATATGCATTTTTAATAAACATATAATAAAATAACATACTTTGCAAAATAATCAGACTTTCAAATAGGGTAAACAAACATTTGATTTTTATTAGGATATAGTTAGATGAAAAACTTATATTTTATTTTGAAAATGTTATATAGATGAAGACATATGGTGAAAATATTTACATATTTTATTTTTTTGCATAACATTTTTTGAACACATTACAATGTTTACAATATATATTTTTTAACATATATAATTTATACATTGTTATGTTTTATAATACATGTATTGTTAATTAGTAACATAAAATAGTATTTTGCATGTTTGTGACAAACATTTTTTTATACAAAATAATATTGGTATATTACTTATCAGTTTATTTTTCCATGTTTCACATTTTATAATATAAAATATAATTTGTTGAAAAAGAATATTGCATTATAATATACTTGTATTTAACAAAACATAATATTATTTTTACAGAACATTTTTTCCATATACACAAGATATATTTTTTATTAATATTATTAATATGTATATAATTAATAATATTAATAATTACATTGTTTAAGTTTCTATTATTTATAAAAAAGGTATGTATTTATTTAACATTTGCATATATTTTATGCATTTATTTATAAAGTATAGTAAGTAATACAAATAAATATTTTATAATAATAATTAATATATATAATATATTATTTATTATTATAAATTAACAATGTTGAAAAAATGTTACAATATTTTTTAAATGTATATAAACATTTGTTACATTTAAAAAAATATATTTGTTATTCATTTATAACTTTATTGCATGTTTTCATATTATTTAAGATTAATAATAATATTTAACAGGCCATTTTTGTTTAGGGGGACTAATTTTGTAACCGCTACCTGTTGTTTTGGGTCATTTCGCCGGGGATCATATCGCGGTTGGGAGCTGCTTCGCGTTGAGACAGGTAAGACTAATTTTCTTTATTTAAACTAAGGGGCCTATTACGATGGCGGTCGGATGACCGCCGCCCGGCCGGCGGTGGCAACCGCCGGACCTGCGGCGGACATCTGCCACGATTGCAAGCCAGAAAACCGCCGGTCAGATTAGGATGGCGGTGGTGACTGCGGCGGTGGGAAATTCCGACCGCCGCTTTTCCGCCGGTTGCCATCCGCACTCCTGCCCTGCGGACGGAGAAGGACCGGGATAATGGTGGCGGTGATGGGCAGGCTCCGCCGGCACGATTATGATGCCGGCGGTAGCCAGCCTTTCCTCAGCTGTCAGACCGCCATGGAAAGGCATGCAGTGATTGTCTTCCGGGGGCCCATTGGGGGCCCCCAATGTTTTGTGGGGGGTGTGGGTGCACTGGGGGGGTACCATGGTCCCCCCCTACATGTCCCTGTACCAGGTGGCAGGCACTGTGCAGTGCCTGCCACACAGTGCAGGGAAATGCACGACATGCTCATTTGGACATCGCTGCGGTGCTTCGGGCAGCAGCAACCGCCGCAATGTTAAGGCCCACGATCCGACCGCCGCGGTCGGATTTTGAGCAAGGAACATCCTAATTCGACCGGCGGTTATGTCGCGGGCCTTGCGGGCAGTAGTTTTTCCGTTACCATGGCGGTCGGGGAGGTTTTCCGACCGCCATCGTAATAGGCCCCTAAGTTATTACTTTAATTTGGATGAAGTTAGGTGGTGTATAGTGTATTTACTGTTAGGTATTTGTGTTTTTGGAGTGTTTTAGGTGTATGTTCGATTTTTTTAGTTTTGACTAGAATTGGTGTTTGAGGCCTAGTGTTTAGAGTCTATAATATGTCTATAACTTTATGTCTATTATTTTTAAACAGTTATTAACAGTATATTGCAGTTGTATATGTGTATTTTTGTGTGGGTGGGTATGTTTTACTTTTTTTTACAGACTTTAGTTTTACGACGTTGCGTTTTGGAGAAGATTGCCGTTTTTTTTCTAAGAGGTGTGTATTCGTTTTGTAAACTAATATTTATTTAACACCCTCTTAATTTTTCGCGTTTTCATGGAGCATTTTTTTACTATACTATTTTTTCGGGTTTTTTATGGTATTTGCCAATTGGATTTATCGAGAGAGGATTTGTTTTTGGCGATATTTGCATTTTTGCATTTTTTGGGGGGTTTATTTTAAATTAATTGGGAGAAACCGACACCTGGATGGATGTAGAAGATGTGTAAAGTTAGCTTTGGAGCTACAACAACTGTAAGTAATTTTTAATATTTTATGTGGGAGGGAAATGTTGTTTTATTATATTTTAATATGTATTATATTTTATAAAATATTATTAAGCTGTCAATATATATTTATATTATTATAATATATATATATGACAATTTATTAATGTTTTATAAAATATAAAAATAATATATATACATGTATATGTTGGGTTTTAGAAGAACATTTATTAATTACTGTTTACTTTAGATTAAAAGTATGCTTTTTGCTATTAGGGATAAGTATTCTAGGCCTCCAGTTGTTGGGAAGAGTGTAACTTGACTTTGTAGAAGCTCAGACATTTTTTTAGTTTGTTTAGTTTGTTTTGGTCCAATTAGTGTAACGGATTGTTCTAGTCTAAGGGGTCGATTCCGATCCCGGTCGGAGGCACACCTAATACCATTAGGCCGGGAAAAAGCCAGGCGAATGCCTGTTTCCCGACCGATTCGCACATACGTCCGAACGAGCAAGTACGATGCGCACAACTGCCCAAATCCCGACCCAGTCGTACTCACCCAATACAGGTCCTGTTCTCCGACCGAGGCGGATCCGGAAACGCAGAATCGAGTCGCACGGAAGCCAAAATGCAGCCCCGTCCGGCCGGACAAGTACGATGCGCTTTCCGTACGTGCCGAACCCGTCGCTACGCACGGCACGTCAAAGCATCCGGGAGAGGCACACATAAGCTCCGATTCGCACCACAAGGCGATCCACGGCTACGAGACGAACACGCCAGCGACTAGGACGAGGCAAAGCAAAGAGAAAGACGAACGAGACGAACCAACCATGAATCCCATCGTGCCGATCCTACCAATATTCTACATCTATTACCGGAACAGGCACGGAAGCGTACGGCGCAGAAGGTAAGTCAGACACCAACCACAAAAACAAACTACACGTACCCGACATATCACACACACACAGAGGGGTGCAGAAATTACTTACACCAGCAACAGCAGCACCATAGGGGCGGGATGGCCATCACCAATGCCACATATACACATAGGGGCCTGGATGCCCACCACCACTACCACCCCTACTCAGGGGGTGCCAGATGCCTACCACTACTACCACCTCTACCCATGGGGGCTGGATGCCCACCACCACTACCACACCTACTCAGGGGTGCCAGATGCCTGTCACTACTACCACCTCTACCCATGGGGGGCTGGATGCCCACCACCACTACCACCCCTACTCAGGGGGTGCCAGATGCCTACCACTACTACCACCTCTACCCATGGGGGCTGGATGCCCACCACCACTACCACCCCTACTCAGGGGGTGCCAGATGCCTGTCACTACTACCACCTCTACCCATGGGGGCTGGATGCCCACCACCACTACCACCCCTACTCAGGGGGTGCCAGATGCCTGTCACTACTACCACCTCTACCCCTGGGGGGCTGGATGCCTGTCACTACTACCACCTCTACCCCTGGGGGCTGGATGCCCACCACCACTACCACCCCTACTCAGGGGTGCCAGATGCCTACCACTACTACCACCTCTACCCATGGGGGGATGGATGCCCACCACCACTACCACCCCTACTCAGGGGGTGCCAGATGCCTACCACTACTACCACCTCTACCCATGGGGGGCTGGATGCCTGTCACTACTACCACCTCTACCCAAGGGGGGCTGGATGCCTACCACCACTACCACCCCTACTCAGGGGGTGCCAGATGCCTACCACCACCCCTACCCAGGGGTGCTAGATGCCTGTCACTACTACCACCTCTACCCATGGAGGGCTGGATGCCCACCACCACTACCACCCCTACTCAGGGGTGCCAGATGCCTGTCACTACTACCACCTCTACCCCTGGGGGCTGGATGCCCACCACCACTACCACCCCTACTCAGGGGGTGCCAGATGCCTGTCACTACTACCACCTCTACCCCTGGGGGCTGGATGCCCACCACCACTACCACCCCTACTCAGGGGTGCCAGATGCCTGTCACTACTTCCACCTCTACCCATGGGGGCTGGATGCCCACCACCACTACCACCCCTACTCAGGGGTGCCAGATGCCTGTCACTACTACCACCTCTACCCATGGGGTGCTGGATGCCCACCACCACTACCACCCCTACTCAGGGGGTGCCAGATGCCTACCACTACTACCACCTCTACCCATGGGGGCTGGATGCCTGTCACTACTACCACCTCTACCCATGGGGGGCTGGATGCCCACCACCACTACCACCCCTACTCAGGGGGTGCCAGATGCCTGTCACTACTTCCACCTCTACCCCTGGGGTGCTGGATGCCCACCACCACTACCACCCCTACTCAGGGGGTGCCAGATGCCTGTCACTACTACCACTTCTACCCATGGGGGCTGGATGCCCACCACCACTATCCACCCTTACTCAGGGGGTGCCAGATGCCTACCACTACTACCACCTCTACCCATGGGGGGCTGGATGCCCACCACCACTACCACCCCTACTCAGGGGGTGCCAGATGCCTGTCACTACTACCACCTCTACCCATGGGGGGCTGGATGCCCACCACCACTACCACCCCTACTCAGGGGGTGCCAGATGCCTACCACTACTACCGCCTCTACCCATGGGGGGCTGGATGCCTGTCACTACTACCACCTCTACCCATGGGGGGCTGGATGCTCACCACCACTACCACCCCTACTCAGGGGGTGCCAGATGCCTGTCACCACTACCACCTATACCCATGGGGGCAGGATGCCTACCACCAACAACACCCCCACTCACAGGATGGCTAATGCATGACACAACAAGCACACACCAACATAAGGAATGCAACAAAAAGACATCCCCCCCAACACCATGACAAGAGTGTGTAGACTGTGTCAAATGCCTACAACACTGAACATGACTTTGAACATACAATGTGACCCCCTATCACATGTGTCACACATAAATGTGTGTGGCCCCCACAATGCAAGCAGACCATGACCACTGTGGCAATGGGGTCTAAGCCCCCATCATCACAGTGACCAAAAGGTAAGTGTGGGGTCCATAGCTGAAGCAAATTTTGCACATTGTGGCAATGGGGTCTAAGCCCCCATCATCACAGTGACCAAAAGGTAAGTGTGGGGTCCATAGCTGAAGCACATTTTGAACATTGTGGGAATGGGGTCTAAGCCCCCATCATCACAGTGACCAAAAGGTAAGTGTGGGGTCCATAGCTGAAGCACCTTTTGAACATTGTGGCAAAGGGGTCTAAGCCCCCATCATCACAGTGACCAAAAGGTAAGTGTTGACATAGAAAAAGCTGCAACTGCCAAACTGCATGGATGATACCTGGTCACAGAACAACAAACACATCAGTGGCAAAGTAGTGCCTGTGTCCCATAGCAACATAGATTGGGTGAGGCAAACAGTGCAGTGCAAATAAGACATACCTTTGGCCATGTGCAGGCAAACATCACCCATGGGGGCTGACACTGTCAACATCCATCAATGACACAATGACAGAAGTGACCATCATAATGCAGACCCACATATTCGCACCAATGGGCACACAAATGTAGATACCCTGTGGAGACTGTAGATGTGAGGTGAACAAATAACATACCATGGCAGCAATGGGACACACAAACAATGATCATTGTGCTGACTGATGACCTAGGAGTCCCAGGGACAGCAGGTCAAACCCACCAAACAACATACAGCCAATAGCACACTAAAGATATGCCAATGCAGTGGTGCAGATGCACAAACAGGCAGACCCACACTGCACAACAAACACAACAGGTGAGGGGGGTGCCAGTGTCCCCAGGCAACCACACAACACATGATGAGGCCTGAATACCAATTACACAGATGCACATACAGTGCCACACAAAAGTAACTCATGGATCCAAATCCCCTATGTGGGCAATCAGGCATTGTTAGATGAGAGGGAGCACAAATTACACATGTCACACAAGCATGTAGGAACTGCAACTAACACAGCAAGAGACAGACCCACCACAGCACTACCCCCAGGGACCCCATATTGTGCTGACACTAGCCTGCATGATAATCCCACTTTGATGACAATGTCAGATGTCGTTCACACTGTGGAACCCAGCCATGTGTCCTGAGCAACTAACTACCATCACACCTACACAAGCTCCAACCAATCAGCACGGCCTGCCAGCCAAGGCCAATATGGAGGTAGGGGTCTGGCCGTGCAACAACTCACTTTTGCAAACACTCAACACCACACACCCTGATCTCCACCAATGTGCAGCAGTGAAGCTCACATGGACTGGTGACATTGCACATGCACCCATGACAATACCAGGGGTGGTGGTGGGAACCAAGGTGCAGAAACCCATCACACATGGCCAGTCAACAAGACTTGTCAATGTCTGACACACAGCACAGTATGCTGTACATGGGCATGATGTGAAATCCACCACAATCAATGGGATCCTGGCCATAGTCACACACCAATGAAGAAGCCAAGGTGACACACGAAGAACACACGTACACAACTACCAACATTGCAGCTCTGACCCTGAGGAGTGGCAGCAGTCACACACACAACGTGTCACAATCACTGTAAGCTAACACAAACTGTAAATCACATTACTCGTGTAAACAACAAGTGCCAAGGGGAATCCTGAATGTGTCCCATCTGCGTTTGCCCACATCCCCAGCACTGACAACAAAGACAACCTGGGATGACAACCTCATGAACATTAGTTTGTCATGCACCCACATCACAGAGAAACCAGGTCCAAGATGCTGGATGAACACAGAACAACTCAGCAAGCATCACAAACAGGAACATCCCTAGGGACACAGCCTGTGTAGGAAAAGGGATGGGAACACGCACAGACATGCTTACACAACACAGGCCCACTCAATGTCACCAGATTACACACTGCCATGAGGGCGCAACCTCCTGTGGAAGGTTCGCTGTGCCAAACCTTGTCTGTGCATGACCCAAACATGTCAGCAGAACACTCCGTCAGTGAGTCAACAACCACAACACACAGAAGGCTCTGCTCACATCAGCCTGGGTACGGGGGTGTCACGTCAGTCATCTGCACACACACCAAACACGTGTCAAGCAAGTTGCACTGTATGCACAGATGAGTCCTTCGACATTGATGTGCAAAACTGCATGTCCAGTGGAGCTGGGCACACAGTCAGGGAAATAGGAACATTGAACAGTGCTAAGCCCACCAGATGTGCATCAGTGTAAGACAAAGATGTTCATTTACAAATGCAAAAAGGACATCCCTGTGTCAAATGCTGAACATTACACCCTCAGACTGTAGCAAAGGATGCCATAGATCCAGAATACAACAGGACACATGTTCCATGGACCACATGGAGTCCATCACTGCAACACTTCATCGTCCTGATGTGAACACTATTACAACTGCAAATGCAGGATGCTACTCATCCACATCATGTACATCAAAAGAAAACCCAAAAGTAAACAAAAAGAGGCTTTATTCAGCAAATGTCAGGGTAAAAACGGAAGTCCAAAAGAAACTAAGGCCAATGGCCAGTCCAAAATAACAGTACCAACGGGGTGAGAAGTGACAACTGGTCACACATTGCTTGCCTGCACTGGTACGGTTGGGGGACATCCCCCTTGGAGGGGCATACAAGGGGCAGGCCAGGCACCGCAGGGACAGGATCAGGGGATGGCAGAGTGAGGCAGTGAAGGGGTGGTGGGTGCAGGAGTGTCACCGGCAACTGCAGTGGAGGTGTCTGACTCAGGGGGGCCGGCACCACCGTGGTACACAAGTCAGTTGGTGTGGGTGCCGCAACCACTGCAGTGGGCTTGACTGATGTAGTGGACTGGGTACCCACTGCAGTGCCCGAGTCAGACGTGGTGGTTGTGGACTCCACTGCAGTGCATGACTCCAAGGAAGTGGAAGGGTGGGCAGATGAGGTGGGCAGGACAGAGGGGGGACCCGGTCACAACAACAGTGCCACTAACAGGCAGAGCGTCTGGGTTGGGGGTGGAAGAGCAAGTGGCAGGGGGAGGGCCTAAGCAGTCTGGGGATGCGGTATCGGTGTGTGGGGGAACCTGGGGCAGGGTGTGGCGGGGGAACCTGTGCAGTGGTGGCCTGGGGGATGGAGGAGAGAGACTGGGCGCTGGAGCTGCGTGGTGGTGGTGGTGGGGTCTTGCTCTTCCTGCTCCGGGGGACTTCCGAATGGGCTCCTGTGTCTGCCTGCGCCTGGGGGAGGGTGTCCGGGGGCGAGGGGCACTCCTCTCTGTGTGGGTGGACTTCCTCTTCCCCTGGTGTGCTGGGTCAGCAGGAATGGTGGGGAAGAGGCCGAGGTCACACAGGAAGACCTGCTGTGTATGTGTGGTAGCAGGCGAGGCAAGGGAAGGGGTCTTGGAGGGAGAGGATTTGGAGGACTGCGGAGTGAATGTGGATGCCTGTGTGTGTGTGTGTTCCCCATCACCTGTGTCTGTGGTATCAGTCCCCTGAGGATGCTTGTGTGCACGTCTTGCCTTACTCTTGGGTGTGTCTGTGCTGCTTGTGTCTGTGTGTATGGATGACTGTGCAGGTGTGCATGTGCTTTGGACAGGTAGGGGGCAGGAAGTGTGGATGGGGCAGAGGTGGGAGGGGTGAGGGACTGTTGGAGGAGGGACACTGCTGCCGTCAGGGAGGAGTCCATGGACCTATTGCTCCTCTGTAGGGCAGACATACCCGTCGAGATGCCCTCCATGAACGACACCAGCTGTGTCAACAGAGTGGTGTGTGCATGGAGGACACTCAGCATTGCTGTCTGCCCTACATGGAGCTGCTGAAGGAGGTACACAGACTCCTCACTCAGGGCAGCAGGGGACACAGGGGCAGGGGCTGCGGTGCCTGGCACGAAGGAGACACGCTCCCGAGCACGGGAGCCTCCACGGACCTCAGGAATGGGAGCCGATGGGAGGGCGGTGGTGGTGGTGGTGGCGGGGCCAGACAGACTAGCTGGCCTTTGGTGGCTGCCGAGACCCGCCTCCACAAGGGAGTCATCCTCCGAGCTGCTGTGGTCCCCAGCTGAGGTGGATGGTGCTGAGGACTCCTCGGTGTGGCTCCCCTCACCCTCCGTGCCACTGGGTCCCTCTGACCACTCGTCCGATGCTGACCCAGTCTGGCTCCGCTGCTCCTCCTGGTCCGTGGAGCTGTCCCCTCCTGTGGCCGTGGATGTATCTGCAAACAATTAGGGAAACAGACAAACATCAGTCACCTGCACTGACCGCACACACCACAGTAAGTACAGCACATTACAGAGCAAGCCCTGGCATCCTTAGTTGAACATTGCCTAAAGTCCTCGCACAGATTCGGGGAAGCCAATTGTCAGTCTGATGGTCAACCATGGGACTCACACCCCTCCTGCCCTTGCACCCATCTGTCTGGTGCCTGTCTGATGGTAAGACCCCAGTGTGGACACATGCACCACCTACACAGTTGTTGGACATTGCAGGGAACACGGTGAAGCATGTGAACATGCACACATCACATCTCTTGCCACTGAGTCAGTGCAGGTGTCCGGATAAAGGGATGGCCAGATTCTAATTAGAAATGCATGTGATGCATACCAGCACCAGACACCATGATGCACCCATGTCCGGATAGTCAATGCCACAATGGGGTGCATGTTGCACATGTACCTCCCCTGCAGGATCAGTCCCAGGAAGTTGAATGCCATGACACAGGAATGCATGCAAAGTCATACATTACTGTCTCAAGTCACATGGCCATGGCAGCCAGACAACAACAGTCTGCACTGTGTCACAATCCGAGGGCATGGGGAATGCAAGTTATGTGACTGACAAGTGCACATGTCCATCCCCCAGAAACCACATCATCTGTACTACTATTTGACCACGTCATGCCAACTGGACATATGGGGGACATGAAACACAACTCCCTGAACATGAGCACCTCACAGTGTGCTGTGAATGAAAATACAGCTTCCTGAAAGTCACAGTCGCAAACACCTGTGTGCACAGTCAAGTGATCAGACACCTATAAGTCACAGAAGTATCGTCTATCATGGTCACATCTCAGATGGCATGCTGAGCCCCAAACGATGAACATACCAGTAGTCCTGACAACGAAGACACAGCACAATGAGACAGAGGCAGACACCTGAGGGTACATTTCACTGACCACGACATGCCAGATGATACACGGGAGTGGGAGTACAGAGTGTATTGTATGCACTGGAGTAGGCATGACTGTCCAGCGCCACCTGTAAGAGGGATGAGTCCTGGACAGTAGGCAGGTGGCTAAGCATGTGTGACACACTGGATACACATACTCCTGAGGCCCAAATATTGTTCCCACCAGCAGCATGGGTGTGTGCCACATTCCCCAGGGACATGTGGTGAGTCAGAGCAGCAAGCGGACCACATATCAAAGTTACACGCAGATCACATGTCAGAACTTAGGCACTGTGTAGGCAATTGACCCACCCATGAATCGCACAACATAGTCACGGGAACAAATGCTGTCCCCCACCTTGAGCAAAGCAAAATGCAATGACACAGTCCCCAAATGACACAGTTTCCTGACTATAAGGGCCACACATATGCGTATCAGAGGAGAAGTGGGCATGTAACAAATGAGGGACATGGGTCCTGGACCACATGACTGATGTACTGTGGAAGTTTAACCAGGCCAGAGGAGGGCACATAGCATGTCAGACAAAGTGCACAGTGCAGTCATGGACTCACCCCCTCCTTGCTGCTGTCTGTCCCTCAGCTGCCCATCCAGGTCAGGGAAGACCACCGCCAGGATCCGGAGCATGTGGGGGGTCAGGGTCCGGTGTCCGCCCCTCCTGCGAGGAGGCGACAGCTTCAGCTGGACCCTTGCGATCCTCCGGGTCCAGCCACGAAGGTCCTGCCACCTCTTTTGGCAGTTGCGGATCCTGCGCCTGTAGACCCCCACGGATCTTACTTTCCGGGCGATGGTCAGCCAAATTTCCTGCTTCTGGTGGGCATCAACCTGTGAGGATGACAAAGTGAAAAGGCCATTACTACACATGCAACATATCCGTGCATCACACAGTTGGATATACATGTCTCAATTACAGGGGCATATGATGTACACAGGCAGTGCAACAATGGCTATGAACAGTTTGCCAGCAGTCACTACATGGTATCATTGCATGGGAAGTAAACCTAGTTGGAATGCACTGTTACTGCACTGTACCAGTTCAGTGCATGTAACTACACACTTTGGGGTGTGACAACTACTCAGTGGGCATGCTAGCCAGTGGTGTGCACAGTGAAAGTCCTGCTAGTCAGACAACATGCACAATTAGTGATGCAGTGGACAGCACACTCACCTGCTCCCCTGGTTTCCCATACAGCTTGCTAGTACTGTGGAAGGAGGCTGTCCAGCAGGGCCTGGTTCTCCTCAAGGCTGAAGGCTGGGGCTCTCTCCACAGTACGTGCCATTGCAGGAGCCAGAGGATGCATAAACAGCAGCAGTGTTGGTGGCAGATGTCGTCCTGGAGCATGTAGTGCAGGCAAGTGAGCTCTCAGGGGAACAGCCAGCATTATATGTGTGCTGCAGAGGCAGATACTGTCCCATGTGTCCAAAGTGATAGGTCCAAGTCGTTTGCATCTTCTAAATCTGACCAATCCATGGTATAGCAGCACTAATACACGCCCACAGCATCCTTCAAATCTTCAACTTCATGACACCCATGATTTTGCAACATTGTTGTGGCTGGCCAACTGAATTCACTGCATCAGACTCGTTGGAGCTTCGAAAACTCGTCCGTTGCCATGCCAGGCGCCAGCCAATGTGTGCGCACTGATCGGTCCATTGCTGTGCAACGCGTACCAGGCATACAACGCGTACCCGCTCACATTGAATGCAATGGGCCGGCCGGGCACACCGATCGGTCCATTGCTGTACAACGCGTCCCTGGACAAGTCACTGGCATATGTCACCATGCCTGTCACAGGTGAACATATGCCAGCCACATATATTCCCAGGGAGTGAGGGGCACACCTAACACCACAGCCTGTCCACACTGTAGCCTAAGGCATGTAAGGCTGCATTACCTATTCCGTGTATGGGGGTGAACATGTTGTTCTGTGGGTGTCACTTCGGGGCAGCCACTCCCAGGCTGTGCACGTGTTCATGGGGACAGGGTCCTTGGTGTGTCGTGCACATGACCACTGTGATGTGCAACTGTTCATTCCTGAGCATGTGGCATGGTCACATTTCACGGTGGTGTATGTGTATGTCATGTCACATACCCCCTGAGTCCCATGTGGGACGGTATGTACGTCCCAGGGTGACCCATTGGCACAATAGTAATGGTCCTCCACAGTCTGTGTGCATGTTGTGTTTACAATGTCTCTGATTCCATGTGCACAATGGGAGACAGTCTCCACATCCACGTTGTTTGTGCATGAACTTTGATGTTGTTCGTGTGTGTGTCACAGACGTCCATGTCTGTCCTGACGAGGCAACAGGGACCACTACCTGTGGAGGTCATGGTTGTTTTGCTGTGGTGTATTCATGATGCACCATGTCATGCCAGTGTCCATGTGGCAATACAGGGTCCCTGGGAATCTACCTGTCGATGAGCTGTGATGCCTGGGGCACATCTGTCCACACATGTCACTGTGGGGTGTGTTTGGAACGTGGCAGCAGTAGATGGGAACTGTGACACGGCCTCATGATATCCCATGGCACAACATGGGACTTGTTGATGCCACTTGTTGAACTGTGATGTTAGATGTTGGCCATGTAGGTGCCATACATGTCCTTACGGAACTGCACACATCATGTACTTGTGTCTCATAATGATGTATCATGTGATATTGTGTATGGTCAATGCCACATATGTGGGGTGACTGACATTCTTTCTTTCTTCACCTATGCACTGCAGGGCACCAGCTGTCCATAGACCATTCCCTGACCTTGCATCCATGGTGGAACGGGACTGCAGCCGACGGTACCGCTTCACCAGGCCGCTGATTGAGGAATTGACGGTGCGCTTTGCCCCACATTTGCAACCTGGCCGGACATACCCCACAGCGCTGACCCCCAAGGTGAAGGTGATGGCAGCCCTACACTTCTTTGCCACCGGTACCTTTCAACACACTGTGGCGTCTGCTGGTGGGATGTCACAGACCATGTTCAGCCGTGTGCTCCGCGATGTTTTGGAGGCTATGTTGAGATACCTGAACCAGTACATCTATTTCCCTAGACCTCAACAACTCACTGACGTGAAGAGTGACTTCTATGCCCTGGGGAGGATGCCGCATGTCATTGGCTCCATTGATGGGACACATGTGGCTTTGATACCACCACAGGCACATGAGCAGGCATACAGGAACCGCAAACATTACCATTCGGTCAATGCACTGGTGGTATGTCTTGCTGATATGAGCATCTCACACGTGTGTGCCCGTTTCCCCGGTTCTGCACACGATGCCTACGTGATGAGGAGTAGTCACATCCCGAGGATGATGTCACAGATGCGAAACCAGCGTGCCTGGCTTGTCGGTGTGTACTGACTTTGTACCATTGTGTGTGTTCTGCGATGTAGTATTCCACCCTCTTTTCCAAATCAGCTAATGTGCAATTGTCCATATGTAGGTGACTCCGGATACCCCAACATGCCGTGGTTGCTGACGCCCCTCAGGAACCCTGTGACACCAGCCCAGATGCGCTACAATGAGGCACATGGTCGGACCAGGAGAGTCATTGAGCGGACATTTGGTCTCCTGAAGAGCCGCTTCCGAAGCCTGGACAAGACAGGAGGGGCCCTCCCATATGCCCCAGCAAAGGTGTGCAAGATTGTCATCGTCTGCTGCATGCTACACAACCTGGCTGTGCGGAAGGAGTTGCCTCTCATCCTGGATGACAATGATCAACATCCGCCACCTGTGGAGGATCCTGGCCTGGACCACGATGCCAGTGATGATGATGATGATGATGGTGATGTCCGCACACAGCTCATCACCAACTTCTTCAGCTGAATGTGAGTATCCGGAGATGTCATGTCAATGATGTGAGTATGCATGATATGTGTTGGTGGTGCTCTGGTGCTGTTTGAGTGTGGCCATGTGCTACATGACTGTATGCGTGTAGCGATGTGTCCTTACAGGTAGTCTGTACTCCCCAACAGTGTTGACATGCTAACTTGGTTCTGGGTGGGTATCTTGTGACATGTATTGGGCATGAGTATTGCAGTTCTGTCCTGTTCTTCAGTGCTTTTGACTGTGTGTCATTTCTGTCCTTCACAGGGTACTTTCAGAGTAGTTTGGTCAACTGTGATCCCCCAACACTGTGATTAAACTTCCAGGGTGGTAGCTGTCGTGTCCCTACAGGTGATGTGCGCCACACCCATGGACTTCCTTCCTTCTACACTTGTTACTGTGTGCCCACTGCCAGGTGGGATTACCTTGCATCTGTAGTGGTTACAACATGTTGCAAATGTGTAATAAACCTTTGCTTCACTTTGTGATGTGCGTTGTCTGTGGTCACACATCTGACTGACATTTGCTTACTGCACCAGTGGGCTAGTTGACAAAGACTGTGAATAGGTGTTGTGTCTGTGCATTGCACCGTATTTCCTGGCAACATCAGTGTAGGCGATGAGTCAGGTGGCCTTGGTGTGTATATGTTGTGTAGCCCTGGTGGTGTGTCTCCCTCATATGTGTCACGTTGCCATGACTCACATGCCTGTGTTGTACTTGCTGTAGCAGTTAGCATGCACAGTGTAATTTCGCAGGTCATCATCTCCATGACAGAAACCACGTTGGAATCACGACAGAGGCAGGTATGGTGTATTAGTGTGTTTATTGTCATACAAGTGTGAGTATAGTGCACAGGATGGTGGGTGCTGTACATTGTGATTGTAATCCAAAGTTCCTAGATGATTTGGAAGTCCTGGTAGCAGAAATGTCCTGAGTAAAGTCCACAGTCATCTGATACATTGGTCCAACTTGTACTTCCCATGTCATGTGGGGGAGTTGTGTTGCATTCAACAGGGTGAACAATTTGCGCACAAAGGTGATTATCCAGAACAGGTTTTGGCTTCCTGGGGGTTGCGCATGGCCATCGGCCTCTCAGTTGCCCTTCCTCGGACGACCCCTCTTCTTTGGGGGGACCCTCAAGTGCAGGCTGCTGCGATGCAGGGGACTCTCCGCCAGAGTCATCCTCCCTCCCTGTGGCAGTTGCAGTTGTTTCAGCACCAGATGTTGTGGGCACACAGGGAGGTGTTGACATGTTGCTGCTCATCTGGCGGAGGCATTGTAATATGTCCCTATGCACCGCCGTCATCTCTTGCAGTGTGTCCCACTTGGACTCCATGCGGGACATGTGTAAGTCCAAGCGTGCATGATGGGCAGCCTGCTGCTGTCGTATGTCCCTGAGGATCCCCACTACCTGGCTGAGCTCTCCGGTGCTGGTCTGGTACGCATCGGCTATGCGTACCAGTTGTGGGTGATCATGCAGTCCAGACCCCTCTGCGAGCAGCGACCTATGTCTACCACCCCTCCCACCACCCCTGGCGACACGTGCAGTACCTGAGGTGGCATGCACAGGTGACCCTGGGCCCCCTTGGGGGTTGTTGGTAGTGTTGGTGTCCATAGCCCCACGTTGGGCAAGGGTCCGTGTGCTGGTGGTGGTCCTTGGTCTGTCCGTGTCGGCAGGGGTGGTTTGTGTGTTGTCAGTCGTTGGAGGGGTGGGTGCAGGGAGTGCAGCTGGTGGTCCTGCTGGTGCTGCATGATGACTCGCTCCGGAGGTGCCAGGTTGGTCTTCGTCATCCGAGGAGGGCAGAGGCTGTTCCACACCAGTGAGCTCCGTTTCCCCTGGATCCTGGGACAGGGACTCCTCAGCGTCTGCTGCTGTGTCCCCATCATCACCTGTTTTTGGGAGACACACACAATGTATGTTATGTTTCTGCAGGCATCAATGGTTGACACACCTGACAGTTGTGACTGTACCTCTGGATGCGGGCCTGTACATTGCATTGTCCTAAGTTGTCACAGTCAGAGGTTGATATTGGTGTAGCACATTGTCCTGCATACTTTGAGCATTTCAATTTGAATGTTGGGGTGTGTACATGGTCTGCATTGGTTGTATTTGGTTGACATCCGGCCCTCCTTCTCCCCCAGCCCAGTTATCCCACCATGAAGCATGCCACCCTTGCAGTGGGTTCAGGTTGACTCTCAGGATGTCAGTGAGTGGTGTCCTGCTGTTGGTGGTGCCCAGTTCCCAGCAGGACCTTGTGCTCCCCACAGCAGTACCCAGTGTCAGCCATCTTGTCAGTTCTTTTCCACTCCCTGTGATGTGCGCATGGTTCAGGGTGGTGTTGATGGGACAGTTGTGGGGGTGACCAATATCTGTGACTGCCACTCCCATCATGCTATTGCCTCCACCCCCTTCCCAGCATGCCCATGCTTCCTTCCTTTTGACTCTGCTTCCCTGTGGGGTTGTGTGCCTGTGTTGACAAGATGGCTGACAGTGTTATCCTGGGGTTAGTTTTGCTACAAGTCCCATGTGTGTCCCTGTGCTTCACACAGCATGACCCAGGGCTGTGGTTCTTTGTGGGATATTTGATTAGAGTGTGAGGCAATGCATTCTCCCAGGTGAGTTGTGTGGAGTTTGTGTTAGGGGTGTGTGTGAGTGGAGCTGCTGGTAACTATGGTCAGTGCTGTCAGTCCTCCTTCCCACCCAGCCAGATATCCCACCATGGAACGTGCTTCCATTGCAGGGAGTGCAAGTTGTCTTACAGGATGTAAGTCAGTGGTGTCCTGCTGTTGGTTGGTGCACAGTTCCCAGCAGGGCCTTGTGCTCCCCACAGCAGTACCCAGTGTCAGCCATCTTGTCAGTTCTTTGCCACTCCCTGTGATGTGCGCATGGTTCAGGGTGGTGTTGATGGGACAGTTGTGGGGGTGACCAATATCTGTGACTGCCACTCCCATCATGCTATTGCCTCCACCCCCCTTCCCAGCATGCCCATGCTTCCTTCCTTTTGACTCTGCTTCCCTGTGGGGTTGTGTGCCTGTGCTGACAAGATGGCTGACAGTGTTATCCTGGGGTTAGTTTTGCTACAAGTCCCATGTGTGTCCCTGTGCTTCACACAGCATGACCCAGGGCTGTGGTTCTTTGTGGGATATTTGATTAGAGTGTGAGGCAATGCATTCTCCCAGGTGAGTTGTGTGGAGTTTGTGTTAGGGGTGTGTGTGAGTGGAGCTGCTGGTAACTATGGTCAGTGCTGTCAGTCCTCCTTCCCACCCAGCCAGATATCCCACCATGGAACGTGCTTCCATTGCAGGGAGTGCAAGTTGTCTTACAGGATGTCAGTCAGTGGTGTCCTGCTGTTGGTTGGTGCACAGTTCCCAGCAGGGCCTTGTGCTCCCCACAGCAGTACCCAGTGTCAGCCATCTTGTCAGTTCTTTGCCACTCCCTGTGATGTGCGCATGGTTCAGGGTGGTGTTGATGTGCGCATTGTGAGGGTGGGCAATATCTGTGACTACGACTCCCATGATGCTATTGGCTACACTGACTTGCCCAGCATACACAGGATTCCTTCCTTTCAGTGGGCTTCACGGTGAGGTGGTGTTGTAGTGGTGGCTACATGTCTGGATGTGTTTGTTAGTTATATTTGTGCCACTGCCTAGCTGTAGTTGTAGTTGTGTTTGTACATGTGATGACACAGTTACATATCACTATGAGATGGCATGTGTTGTGTTTATCTGACTGACATACACATTTTGGGATGATTCTGTTTTGGTTGCTGTGGATTTGCTAAGGGTGCATGGTTTGACTCTCCCTTGAAAGTGATGTGTGTGTATTGTCGCACAATATTGTGTACATTTGTTGTGTACTCACCAGGCTCTGGGATGTTTTCTAGTCCATATAC
Source organism: Calotriton arnoldi (assembly GCA_963921515.1). Taxonomy (NCBI): domain Eukaryota; kingdom Metazoa; phylum Chordata; class Amphibia; order Caudata; family Salamandridae; genus Calotriton; species Calotriton arnoldi. The sequence continues at coordinate 35,570 of CAWUFW010025231.1, forward strand.
GCTCACTGGTGGTAGGATGGCCCGCACCTTCTCCTCCCAGGGCCTGAGGTATACTGGTTTGGCAGGAGGGCCACTGCCGGTGTGTTGGCTCAAGAGGTAGTCCTTCTTCAACAGGTCCCTGACCCTCCTGCGCACATCATACCACCTGTTCTGGATGTCTCCCTTTGTGCGCAAACATGGTGATTGTGCGTTCACCCTGTCGACAATGCTCTCCCACATCTTGGTTTTCTGCGACATGGGTGTCTGTTGGACCAGTGTACCAAACAGCTGTGGCTCTACCCTGAGGATCTCATCTACCAGGACTTCCAATTCACTATCTAGGAACTTTTGATTCTTCTTTGGGGGCATGGTGATGGGTGGTGATGGTGAGTGATGTGTGTGTTGGTGTGCAAGTGAGGGTGTGTGAGTGTGTGTTTTGCTGGGTGTATGTGAGGGTGCTATTTGTTGAGGTGCTGCTGGTGTGTGGCTTGTGTGATGGATGAGCTGTGAGTGTGTGTGTGGTTGCTGTCTGTTGGTGTTGAGTGCTGGCAGGTAATTTGAATTTGCAAAGGTTCATGGTAGGGATTTGTGTCCTTTATATGGGTGGAGTTGTGGGTGTGTGTCTTTGTTCCCTGTTTCCCCACCCAGTATTTATTGGCTTTGTAATTGCTTGTTTGGCCTTTTTTTGTGTGTTTTTTCCTTAGTACTTTTTGTGCATGTAGGAGACGTTCTTCTGACCGAGTCGGACCCTGCAGTTGTCTCGTGCGAGCTTCTCAGATTCGTTCACGCTGTGTTTGTGCTGTTTTCTGTGCTGCGTACGCGTCGGTCGCGGTGTATTGGGTTGCTTCGGCTCTCAGTTTTGTATGCGTGTCGGTCGTACGGCTTGGGCTCCGTGCGACTCGGTCGTGTTTTCCACGCGTTGCATCGTACTTGGCGGGTCGGAGTTCGCGGGTACGTTTCGTTCGGGATTCTTCCTGGTGCGTGTCGGTTGGTTCGATTCGCGTGGTTTTCCGGCCGGATAGCTGTTTTCCGCGCGGTTTGGTCGTTCGGCTTGTGTTCCGTACGAGTCGGTCGGATTTTGCACGCTTCTCATCGTACTTTGCGGGTCGGGCTGCACCGGTACGTGTCGGTCGGAATGAATTCCGGCTCCGAGTCGGTCGGTACGTTTTCCGGCCCGAATCGGAATCGGCCCCTAAGTTGTTGGTAACTTTGCTCTTTTTGGATAGATTGTAGTAATTTGTGAAGTGTAGATGTCCCTCTGCCTGTTGTTGCCTGGAAGGCATTATGCCATCCTTCAACAGCGTTGTTAGTTTTGGTTTGCTTGTTTAGGGTACTAAGGTACACATTCCACCACGGAATGTGGAACTTAGGTAATCTTCTGTGCCCTGATCTATGTAGTCTACCTACCCATGTATCCTCAAAGTAATACAGTAGTGGGCTTAATTTCTCCTCATTTCTTTTGTAGTAGGGGCTCTCTATTAGCAGGTTATAGTGCTCAGCTACATCAGTCACAGGCACATAGGCTAGGGCTACAAGTTTTTTAATTTGATATGCTAAGGTACTGTCTGTTGCATATTGAACACTTAGGGGTCGATTCCGATCCGGGTCGAAAACCGTACCGACCGACACGGACCTGGAATGGAGACCGACCGACACGTTCCGGCGCCGTACGACCCGCGCAGTACGAAGCAATCCGTGTGAGTTACAAGCGACTCGTACGGAACACAAACCGCACGACCGAACCGTACGGGAAACAGTGATTCGCCAGTAAAAGGACCTGGAACCGCACCCACCGACACGCATCAGGAATGGACGCGACCAACACGGACCCACGCTGTACGACCCGCATAATACGATGCAATGCGTGTAAAAAGAGACCGACTCGCACGGAGCACAAGCCGGAAGACCGAGACGTACAGAAAACAGTGACTACCAAACAGTAGACTCCTTTGCGTCCAACTCGTTCGCCAACGAAGAAACACAGCAGAATGTCAGTGTGACAGACTCGGATTACCCCGCAAGAGCCACTGGCAGCGTCCGTTCCGGTCAAATGAACGTCTCCATCATGCCCACCAAAAACTAAGGAAAAAAGACCAAAGAAAGGACCAAACAAGCAATGACAAAGCCAATAAATAAAAAAATAAAAAAACATGGAACTAAGACACACCCACAACTCCACCTACATAAAGGCCCAAATCCACTCCCCTGATCCTTTGCTATTTTCAAACACATGACAGCAGAGGAGACAACTACAGCAGCACTCTGAGCAACACCCAAACCTCACCCACCACACAACATCCACACCATTACCACTTCCTAAACACACTCACCACAAGCAAGAGAAACTGACACCCACTCACCCTCACTTACACCCTCACACACACATCAACCACCACAACCACCAGCACCATGCCCCCAAAGAAGAATCCAAAGTTCACAGATAGTGAGTTGGTAGTCCTGGTCCTGGTCCTGGATGAAATACTCCGAGTAGAGCCACATTTATTTGGAACCTTGGTCCAACAGACCCCCATGTCACAGAAAACAAAGATGTGGGAGAGGATCGTCGACAAGGTGAACGCACAAGCACCTTGCCTGCGCACAAAGGATGACATCCAGAACAGGTATTATGATGTGTGCAGGAGGGTCAAGAAGCTCATAGGCAGAGACCATGCCTTGAGCCAGCACACTGGCAGTGGCCCACCTGCAAAACCAACATACTTCACGTACTGGGAGGAGAAAGTGCGGGCCATACTCCCACCGGAGGGCATCCATGGATTAACAGGAATACCAGAGCCTGGTGAGTACACAACCAATCTAGTCAATATTGTGTGGCAACACACACACATCACTGCCAAGGGGACATTGGAAACAAGTAGCATCAGCAAATTCAAAGTAAGCCAGAAAAAATGTAATTCTGTGATGTGTATGCCAGTTACACAAATGCAACAGCTGCTATCTCAGAGTAATATCGAACTAGGTCATAACATGTAAAAACCTAACAACAAATACAGAAAGGCATTGGCCATAAATGAAATAAAATGAATTTGTACTTGTAAAGCGCACTGATACCCTGGGGTTTCCTGGCGCTGTACGCATACCGCTGTGGAACCCTTCCTGGCTTTTCCCTGTGAAATTTCCACTCCTGGGCACCCCCAAGGTGAAGCCAGGCATCCCAGCGCTGGTGGGGCCATTGTGGAGATTAAGCAAGCTATTGCCCAGAGTTGCAGAGTGGGACCCATGATTAGAATAGGCACCGAGGCGAGAATTATCAGGTCCGAGGAAATTGAGCCCAAGACCCGCCGAGGCGGGAATTGAACCCTGGTCCCGGGCCAGATCTCTGCATCAGGGTCTGCCGCTCTAACCATTGAGCCACACTTCTTCACCAACACCAACAAACACTGTCAGCCATCTTCTCAGCACTGTTACACCACCTCACCGGGAAGCTGAGTCACAGGAAGGAAGGTCAGGGATGCTGGGAGGGTGAGTGTAGCCAAAAGCTTGATGGGAGTTGTAGTCACAGACACCAGACCCCCTCACACATGGTCCATCCAGTCCTCCCTGAACTATGTTCACCTCACAGGGAGTGGGAAAGTACTGCCAAGATGGTTGACGCTGGGCTCTGCTGTGGGGAGCACAAGGCCCTGTTGGGAGTACTGCTCATACAAACACCAGAACAGAAAAGGAACAAGGGAACCCTTGAAATCAAAAGGGACCAAGGGTGCTAGTCGGTTCTCAGAGACAGAGGTCCCTTAATGGATAGAAAATAGAAACGGATGGCCACAAGGTAACAATGACGTTTGAGGCTATTCCATGTTATTCATACACAATATTTAATTAAGAAAACAAATAAACAGAACAATAAAAAAACAGTAAGTGAGCATGGCGTGAGGGGGTAGAGGGAAATCAGCCGATTTCCTTACCACAGGCAAGTGACTTTAAAAGTGACTTTACGACTTAAATGAAAATTTTAAAGCCACAATGTAGGGTACATCTACTACTCAAGAATGCAATGTATATAGACCAAGAGTTAGAGATATAGGTGTCGACGACGTTTCGATCCCAACACAAATCATGGGATCATCATCAGGACTAGAATTGTTGCAAATGCCTGGGAAGTTAGCCTGGGAAGGTGAAGGAAGAGGGGAAGGAAGGGGAAATAAAATTACACAATTGCATATGCCTGAAAAAGAGCAACCTCTGTGCTGACAATCTGTTAGAACTATTTGTGCAATTACATTAGCTGGTGTGACAATTACGGTAACCCTGTTATAGTTAAAGTATCAATATATCACATTATACAGTGCCTACAATGTGCCTGCAAGAGGATAGCGCAAAACGATACGTGGTGGCTACATTGGTACCAGCAGAACTCAGGATTTCCAAAACCAATGTCGCATACTACTCGGGTGGGTGCCAGAGGATGCAGTGCACTGTGGTCAGGGGTAACCGTGTGAAAAATGAAAGGAGAAAAAACTCACATGTAGCATCTGTGAATTCCATGCATAGAAGGGCAGACATCAATGGTGCTAGAACATGAGAATCTTGTCCAGGACCTAGGTAGTCGTAGTGAAAGGAGTTACGACGTGATCAAGGTATGTACTAGCTAGGGTGAGGTGGAATCATGCGCTTAGCTTACCCAAGGGAGGTTGAGGAAAGGGCCGGAGGTCCGGACCGGGGGGCGGACGTGGAGTGTGCAGTCCACCTCCTACGTCAGCAGCGTGATGGCAGAGGTTGATCGGACCCCGTGGAGTCCTAATGGTAAAGGGCGGGCAGAATCGCCAGTCCTTGGTAAGTTAACGCGGATGAGCGGAAGGCTCAAGGATCCGCCTAACCAGGCTCCTATGGAGACAATTAAGGCATTGGTGTGCAACCTGTATATGAGGAGATACGGGAATTGCAGGAGGCAGCGTCATGGTACTTACTCGTGAGAGTCCCCTGGTCGGAGCTGAGACGACGATGAGTGCCGGTGCAGTTTGCAGCAGGAGGCGCGAGTGAAAAGCTCTCCTATATATGCAGCATGGTTGCGAGTGAACCTGCAGTGTACAGACTTCCGGGTCCGGAGCATGCTGGGTGTGCTGCGCATGCGCGTACCGGAGCATGCTGGTTTGTACTGCGCATGCGTGTACCGAGTAGAAGACTAGACCGCTGAAAGAATCGCGAGCTGGATGCGCTGCGCATGCGCGTACCGAGTGGAAGACTCAAACGCTGATAGAATTGCGTGGTGGTAACAGTAGGTGGAGTCACGTTCGTGACAGGACGCGCTTATGGAGGCACTGCCAGTATCGGTACAAGAAAGAAGAATAAAAAGTATGCAAAATATACACAGTGGCGCTGAACGATAGTGCAATCCAATAACATATTGTGTGGGAAAAATATCATGTTATGTGAACCATGGGGTGCATTTCAGTAGGTAGGTAATGCTTCAGCACAGTACAGATAACTTGGCGTGTGTTACACAGTCGAAAAAACAACCCAAATCGCGCATGATTAATATCGGGCACCAATTTAGAATTGTTAGCTACTGTTGCCAATTAAACATGTAATTTCATTCCACAAGAAGGTGTGTCCATATACAAGGGCCCTATGTACATAACAATACCTAGAGAGGTCAAAATTTACAGCAGATTCGACCAGTCCTCCATGCGGTTAAGGCCTGTGTGGAGGCTGTTGGTCCGTATGATCCATTTTAGTTCCTCTTTGTTGAGGATGTTGATGATGTCTGCGTTCCTGGGTAGTTGTTGAATTACATTGATCACCTGCCAGTGTAGATCTTCCTCAGTATGACCGGCCTCTGTAAAGTGTTCAACCAAAGGAGCATTTGCAGTTTTACAGCGTATCCTGCTCCTGTGTTGGCAGATCCTCACTCTGGTCTTTTGGGTTGTTTGGCCAATGTAGGTCAAGCCGCAAGGACAGGTGATAGCATATATAACATTAGCAGTGTTACAGTTGGAAAAGTTAGATAGCGTTACATTAATGTTGGCATATGTAAAAGTCTTGGTGTCAGTAGTTAGATGACATACACTACAACCCCCACATCTGTAATGTCCCTTGGTAGGTGGTAGGCCCCATAATTGCGTTAATGTCTGGGTGCTGTTCTTGCTGGGGTGTGCGGCCCTCACTAAGTGATCTTTGATACTCCTATTCTTTTTTAATGCGAAAAGGTGGCGTTCAAATTGGAGCTCAGCAGTGTTCAGTACAGGCCAGTGTTTGAGGACGGACTTCCTTACCGCGTTGGAGACTGGGGAGAACGTGGTGACACACACTATCTTATCGTCAGTGCTCTTGATCTTAGGACTGAGTAATGTTTCACGGGGGCAGTACCAAGCTCTTTTTAGTGAGTTTTTCACCAGTTTGCGGGGGTACCCTCTATTCTGCAGTTTCTGTGAAAGTGTTTTAGCCTCTTTAAAATAATCTTCCTTCCGTTGACAATTCCTACGAATACGGAGGAATTGGGAGTATGGGAGGGAGGCTCGTAGGGCTCGTGGGTGGTAGCTGTTATAGGCTAACAGAGTGTTTTTTTCTGTAGGCTTACGACATAGTGCAGTGTATAGTGAGCCCTCATTCGCTATGATGGTGAGGTCAAGAAATGCCACTTGGGTTTTGCTCTTGGTAAGGGAAAAATTCAGGCCATTGCTGTGGGCATTGAGCCAATCAAGGAATCCAAGAAGTGATACCTCTGACCTTCTCCAAATCAAAAAAATGTCATCAATATACCTCTTCCACTCGAGGATGTGATCCACAAAAGGGTTAAAGGGCGAAAGAATTTTCTGTGTCTCAATTCAATCCATGTACAGAATGGCAAAATTTGGTGCAAAAACTGCGCCCATGGAAGTACCCTTTACTTGTTGAAAAAAGTTCCCATTGAATAGAAAAAAGTTGCGTGTCAGACAAATCTTGAGTAAGTGTAGGATAAATGAGGTCGGAACCGCCTGTGGGTTTGGTCTCGAATCAAGGGCAGTGCGGATAACATCAATGCCTTCCTCTTGGGGAATGTTAGTGTACAATGACTCAACGTCAAGTGTTCACAGGAAGCAATGTTCTGAGTCGAACGTTAGTTCCTCAACAAGATTCACCATGGCCATGGTGTCTTTGATGTAGCATCTAGTGATGGGTACAAAGTCCTTAATAAAGTGATCGACATACCTCCCAAGTGGCTCTAAAATTGACCCACACCCAGATACAATGGGGCGGCCTGGCGGAGAGTCTGCATTTTTATGTACCTTAGGCAAGGTATAAATCACTGGTGTTCTGGGTGATTTGACATTCAGATACAGAAATTCATGTTTAGTCAGAAAGCCCTGTGAGAGGCCTTCCTCTGTAATAGCCCGGATGAGGGTCTGGATTTCCTTGGTGGGGTCTGCCTGAAGTTTCAGATAATGATCAGTCCTAGATAGCTGCCTATTAATCTCCTGTGTGTATGTGTCTAGATCTTGCAGTACTATCCCACCGCCCTTGTCTGCAGGTTTGATAATGAGTGTGTTAATCTGTTTGAGGCTGAGAAGTGCATTCTTCTCCTCCAAAGATAGATTGTAAGGTGTTGACCGATGTTCCTGTTCTAGGGTTAAAATGTCCTTGAGGACCAATTTCTCAAAGGTCTGTAACTCAGGTGGAACCCCCGCTGGGGGTGGGGAAAAGGTAGATGGTGGTCGAAAGGTGGTATACGCTGAGGGGGGTGTATACGGTTTATTCACAAAAAAGGCTTGAAGGCGTATTTTCCTAAAAAATCGTAGAAGTTCAATTTGTAAATCCAAAAAATTAGGTTTGACTGTACGGACAAAGGATAAGCCTTTGCTTAATAAGGCAGTTTCTCTCTCAGAGAGTTGGTACCCAGAGAGATTGAAAATAGGGATGGTCTCCGGGTTAGTAGTCAAGGTCATGTTGTTGATCGTAGCGGGAGCCAGGTTGTACCTAATGCCGCTCACCACTGGTAGTAACGCTGTCGTGTTTGTCTGTCCCCCGGTGCGCTGTACCACCTTGGAGGCCGCGTCGTGCCTCTGTTTGGCTGGTGGCTCTGATCCTACAAACACCAGGACACCACTGTCAGCCATCTTGCCAGCACTGTTACACCACCTCACAGGGAAGCTGAGTCACAGGAAGGAAGGTCAGGGATGCTGGGAGGGTGGGTGTAGCCAAAAGCTTGATGGGAGTTGTAGTCACAGACACCAGACCCCCTCACACATGGTCCATCCAGTCCACCCTGAACTATGTTCACCTCACAGGGAGTGGGAAAGTACTGCCAAGATGGTTGACGCTGGGCTCTGCTGTGGGGACCACAAGGCCCTGCTGGGACTTGTGCTCTAACTAACAACAGGATACCACTGTCTGACATCCAGAACTTTAACTTGGACTCCCTGCAATGGAAGCATCCTACAGGGGGGGATTAGCTGGCCCCTGTGGGAGAAGGTGGGCCTGCAAGTACACCAAATACCAGCAATCCTGCAAATACACACACCTCCACAGCAGGAACAAATACACCCCTTGGGACCACTCACACAAAAAGTAAATGCCCATGCGAGATGCCTGACACATTGGCCAGATGTATGAATTGGGTGCAAGTCACACCAATGTACTTGCCCCCTCAAACCCCTTCACACTGACAGCCATCGCAACTGTATGTATCCTCTCACTGTCTGGTCCTGCAGTGTGGCAGGGGTGCCCCCTGGCCTGGTTGTGAAGGTGTGTGCCCTCTATGACAATTGGGGAGGAGTAGGCATAGCACATACCAAAAGCAACACCCCAAACCACATATCCACCATTCACAGCTGACACATGATAGTGAAAGGAATGGCCACAGCAACATAGCTGACACCGTAGCATGGTGTCATTTACACAAGGCACTGTGGTGATCTGCAATCCACTCCTACATCGTGCAGCGTTGATTGCATCCCTCACACACCAATCCCCTCACTGTCATTGACACTTGCAACACAAGGAGCAACCTGGCCTGGGCAGGAGTAGGCATACAACTCACAGCAGCATAAGTCAAACACACAAACCTCTGTCCCTCTCTCATGAGCATGGGATAGTCTGAGATCTGCCGTTGTGAATACCCCTTACCATGGAGGACATTGACCACATAAATGACATCATCACGCACAGAACTCTGCCCCAACACCATCAGCTACGGATAACACCATCCAATGTGTGAAATGAGATGTGAACTAGGGACACACGCAACAAAATAATATCTTCACAGTAAATGCAGCCATACCGTACTGTGACCATGTTGTTCAGACACAACAATGTTACTCACAAATACAAGCACAAATGCCAGGACACAACATCCAAACGTGCTACACATTGCAAGTGGAAGTGCATATATGTCATTGTTAAAGTACGAATGTTGAGAGGAGGGACACACCTGTGTCAGGCACATGAGGGCACATGAGTAGCAATGCCTATGTACAGTCAAACAATCATGAAATGAGATGTTCATGCACACAGCCCTACGTGCCCATCAAAATGCCCAAGCATCAAATGACATTGTGCTAAACCAAAATAGACACCCGTCACTGACAATGTAGGACAATGCAATGTAAATACACTCATCATGATGTGCAGTGGCAACTAATGTGTGCGAACCGTTGATGTGTGCAGAAACATTACATACATTGTGTGTCTCTTACACCCACAGGGGATGCTGGGGACCCAGCAAGAACAGAAGATGAATCCCAGCCCCAGACTCTGGATGACCCTGACCTCCCCGGTGTGGATGCCTCTATGTCCTCTTCGGACAAGGATGAACAACCTGGCACCTCCGGTGTGGCCCCGCTCCCAGCCCCAGGAGCTGCAACATCAGCACACCCTGCCACCACTCCTGGACCACCTGCAAACACCTCAATCACCCCTGCCAACACAGCCAGACCAAGGCAACAGGACAACGACGGCACAGGTACACAGGGCACCCAAGAGCTGACGGACAACAACACCAGTGCCAACACAGACAGGGGCCCAGTGTCGCCTATGCCTGCCAGGGCAGGTCCTGCCCGTGTGGGCAGGGGTGGTGTGAGGGTGGTCAGGGTGAGGCCACGGCCTGCAGATGGGGCTGGACTGCAGGAAGATCCGCAGTTGGGACGCATCATCGATGCGTACCAGGAATGCACCAGAGGATTTGGCCAGGTTGTGGGGATCCTCAGGGACATGCAACAGCAGCAGGCTGCACATCATGCCAGAATGGACTCCAAAATGGACACAATTGATGAACTCACGGCCGTGCATAGGGACATACTGACATGCCTCCGCCAGATAGCCAACTACATGAACACATCTCCCTGTGTGCCCACTACATCAGTTGCCACTACATCAGCAACTGCCACAGGGAGGGAGGTGGACTCTGGCAGAGAGTCCTCTGCACCGCAGCAGCCTGAACTTGAGGGTCCCCCTGAGAAGAAGAAGAGGGGTCGTCCAAAGAAGGACAAGTAAGAGGCAGATAGCCATGCATACCCACCAGGATGTGACTACCTGTTCTAGACATCATCCAATGTGTGCAAAGCGTTCACCTTGTTGACTGTCGCTAAACTCCCACACATGTGATGGAGGGTCTAAGTTGGACCAATGTTCCAAAGGACTGTGGACTTTACTCTAGAAATTTCATCAATCAACACTACCAACTGCACTGTGAGCTTTGGATTCCTATTACACTCTACCGCACTTTCACTTACGTATAACTTACAAACACATGCATGTAAATAAATTCACTATAACACAATACATGCTCTGTTGTGACTGAAACTTGGTTTGTGTTATTGAGAGGATGACCTGTGAAAAGATGTCTGTGCATGTGAACTACTACAGCTATGTAAACACAGTCATGTGAGTCATGGTGATGTGACACATATGAGGTAGACACCCCACTACGTCAACACAACACATACTTACCATGCCCATCAAACTCATCGTCCTAACTTATGTGAACAGAGAATGCAGTGAGATGCATATACACAACACCCTTCTAGAGTCTGTGGCAAGATGCCCACAGGTACAGCATGCAAATGAATGTTGGATGTGTGGAGACCGACAATGCACATCCCAAAGTGAAGCACAGGTTTATCACACATTTGAAACATGTTGATGCCACCACAGATGCAAGGTAATCCCACGTGACAGTGGCCACACAGTCACCAAGTGTGGAATAATTAAAGTCCAGGGGTGTGTGGCACATCACTTGTTGGTAGACGACTACTTCCACCCTGGAACTGGATTCTGGGAGTCGGGGGTCAGAGTTGAACAAACAGCCAAAGTACCCTGTGAAGGACAGAAGAACACGATAGAACAGAAATACACATGCCCGAAACATGTCACAAGATACCCACAAAACCACGTAATCATGTCAACACTGTTGAGGAGTACAGACTACCTGAAAGGACACATCACTGCACGCATCCAGTGAAGTAGCACACAGCCACAGTCACACAGCAACTGAGCACCACCAACACATATCAGGCAAACACAATACATTGACAAAACATCCCTGTATACTCACATTCTGGTGAAAAAGTTGTTGATGAGCTGTGTGCAGACATCACCCTCATCATCATCATCACTGGCATCGTGGCCCAGGCCAGGATCCTCCACAGGTGGCGGATGTTGGTCATCGTCATCCGTGATGAGAGGCAACTCCTTCCTCACTGCCAGGTTGTGTAGCATGCAGCAGACTATGATGATTTTGCACACCTTAGCAGGTGCATATGGGAGGGCCCCTCCTGTCTTGTCTAGGCAGCGGAAGCGGCTCTTCAGGAGACCAAAGGTCCACTCGATCACTCTCCTGGTCCGACCATGTGCCTTGCACACAACGTGGATGTGGAGACTGTCTCCCATTGTGCACATGAAATCAGAGACATTGTAAACACTACATGCACAAAGACTGTGGAGGAGCCATCACTATTGTGCCACTGGGACACCCTGGCTCAAACATACCGTCCCACATGGGACTCACTGGGGTATGTGACATGACATACACAAACACCACTGTGAAATGTGACCATGGCACATGCACACAGATATGAACAGTTGCACATCACAGTGGTCACGTACACGTAACACCCATGATCCTGTCCCCATGAACACGTGCACAGCCTGGGGGTGGCTGCCCACAGGTGACACCCACAGGACAACATGTACACCAACATACACACACAATAGGAAATGCAGCCTTGCATGCCTTATGATAAGGTTTGGACAGGCTGTCGTGATGTAGGTGTGCCCCTCACTCCCTCGGGAGCTATCTGTGGCTGGCATATGTCCATCTGAGACAGGCATGCTGACATATGCCAGTCACATGTACAGTGATGCGTTGTACTGCAATGGACCGATCGGTGCCTCCCGGCCGGCCCATTGCATTCAATGTGTGCGGGTACGCGTTGCACCCCTGTGCCGCATTGTACTGCAATGGACCGATCGGTGCCTCCCGGCCGGCCCATTGCATTCAATGTGTGCGGGTACGCGTTGTACCCCTGTGCGCGTTGTACAGCAATGGACCGATCGGTGCCTCCGGCCGGCCCCATTGCATTCAATGTGTGCGGGTACGCGTTGTACCCCTGACGCGTTGTACTGCAATGGACCG